>CM068836.1:73032645-73185145 GCA_028554795.2 Sinohyriopsis cumingii
TTGGGAATTAAACAATGCGTGTGTCATGACCAAGTGTTGAACATGGTACGTTCATGTGTAGGATGATGGTGACAACACGATCCTGTTATTTATTTCTTCCACAACCGAGTTGTTCTATTTTATAGTTGGCATTGAACAAAAGTAGTAAACACAATCATAATGTTAGCTTGCGTTGATATTTAATAATAGTTTAAAATCATTGACGAATGAAGAAGGGTATCATATTTTATGACCACTCCGGTGGCCTAATGGTTAGAACGTCCGCCTCTGAAGCGGGAGGTAGTGGGTTCGATCCTCGACCGAGTAATACCGAAGACTTACAAAAATGGTACTAACAGATGCCTTGCTTGGTGCTCAGCATTAAGAGGTTAGTGTTAGGACTGGTTGTCCTGGTGTCAGGATAATGTGACTGGGTGGGACATCATGCTACATGTCTGCGGCATGATGCCCCAGTGCTAGACATCGCTATAAACTGCCACATTGCAGACATCATAGATATAACTGAAAAATTGTTAAAACTACGGTAAAAATCCTAATCAAACACACATCATATTTTATTGATATAACTCGCTTTATATCAGGAATAATGTCATTGTGCTTCATTTACGTTCTACACTTTTGGACAAAGCAATTCAAACTTTACCAACGATTGCATTAAATAGTAAGTGTTCGACCTCGATAGATAACCAGCTATGATATTTCCTCTTTAGCTTTACCTATTGGTTGTTTAACTATGTACTGGATCGCTGGTTTTCATTATAACCTATCTGATCACTAGTTTACATTACAACGTATCTGATTGCTTTTAGTGCATTACAACATTTCTGATCGCTGGTTTACATTTTAACATATCTGATAGATAGTTCATATTTCAATGTATCTGATCGATGGTTTTACAATACAACGTATATGATTGCTGTTTTACATTACAACGTATCTGATTGCTGGTTTATATTGGAACGTATCTGATCGCTAGGTTTAGATCAAAACGTATCTGATCGCTGATTTATGTTACAACGTATCTGATCGCTTGTTTATATCACAACGTATCCGATCACTGGTTTACGTAACATCATATTTGACAGCTAGGTAACAATGATCTTACAATATATTTTGATCACTGGTTTACAAATATAAATATTATATTTATTAGTGCAGTATTGCTTATTGGGTATTGTCACCATTAATTTATATTTTTTTTAGGGAAATCAAACATTATTTATATCAATTTGAAACAATCACGTTAAAAACGTTAACCACATCATATTACATTTTAAATAAAAATATTTTGGTCACATATTTGGTGGAAAAGAATGTTTTGGATAAAAATGCTTTGTATTTGATTAGTAAGTCTGCTTCTCACTCAACATACAAATTATGGAATTGAAATTAAAATATAAGAATGAAATACAGTTAAGAAAGATTGAGCTTCAGGAAAGACAAATGCAATCACATAAAATGGAAAGGGAGAGGAAAATGCAATTGGAGAAAGAGGTGAGAGAGAGAGAGAGAGAGAGAGAGAGAGAGAGAGAGAGAGAGAGAGAGAGATGCAGTTACAGAAAGAGGGGAAACAAATGCAAATGCAATTGAAGAAAGAAGAAAGAGAGAAATAAATGAAAATGCGGATGCAGAGAGGAAGTTAAACGGAAGAAAGGTAACATCAATTTATATTAAAAGAATTAGAACTGGTAAGTGAAACGCACATCCCCACTTTACACGCAAATTTAAGCTTTGATGCTACTAAGAATATTAGGTTAGTACTACCTTGTAGAGAAAATAAGTAAATAAATATCTCCTTTTTTGTTGTTGAGTTTAATTATAGTGGCGTGCGCACAATTGTGCATGTGCCACTTTTTTCTGACTGCACCGCAACCTGCTAGTTGTTCCTGGGGAAGGGGATGGTGCCACCTCCCCCAGGCTTTTATGGATTCAAGGAACCCTGATAGTTTGGCCTCAATCTGTGGGTCCATAAAGGTCCCTACAGTTGAATGGTTGGCTGTCATTAGTGGGAAGGAGAGATCTTCTTCATTTTGAAAAGATTACTGAAAATTTGAAATTGCCAAAAGAGCATTGGATGATATTATTATAAAGTGAACTTTTTAGCAAAGCCCGAAACATCTTTGCTTCCCTGTCAGTACAGCAAAGTGCTGACTATGATCTGGTTAAGGCATGCATCTTAAAGAGTTATGTGTTAGTCACTGAGGCTTATCAAGAAACGTTCAAGAAATGTAAAAAAAAAGAAAAAAGAAACTGGACAAACTCATGTCGAATTTGCAAGAGAAAAAAGCAGCTATTTTATAGGTGGTGCTTAGTCAAGAAAATTGATCAAGATTACGAAAATCCCAGACAACTCATATTAGTTGAAGAGTTAAAGAAATGAGTCCGTTAATACTTATCTCGACGAGCATAATGTCGAAACGTTAGAAAACGCGGTTCGTACTCGTACTGCGGACAAGTATTCCTAAGCTCATAAAGTTTCTTTTGTCAGTAAGTCTTCCACTAAACAGACGTCTGGTGAGAAAAAAAAATGTATTTCAGCCTAATACGAGCCCTTCCAACTCTCAATCTGGCAGAACTTTTAGAAGCCAAGTTCCTAACAAGATTGATCAGAAGTCCTTATCTTTTTCTACGGGTACCTATTGCAAAAAGAAAGGACAAATTGAAGAATAAGCAAGAGAACGAAGACAGACCTATTCCAAATGCTCTTATTTCTAAGAGGTCAAGGTCACTGTCATGTATTGGATCAAATATACTGCAGTCTGACTTTATTATGGAGAATTGTTAACCATTTGCGTCTTAGGGTTTTATATCACTCATGGGTGATTCGGCCAATCCTATCCCTATTACAATGTTAAGGGGCACAAAAGCTTATCAGAGTCTTTTAGTATCAGGTACTTTGCTTTATATGAGAAGACTTCTTCTAAAGAGAATGTTCTTATTCAGATAGAAGGGTGAGGCTTTGTTAATGTTCCTTTCCATTGAGTAAATTTGTCATCAGACTTAGTCGCAGGACCTGTGACAGTAGGAACAGTGTCATCTTTACCAATCGAGGACATTCATTTACTACTAGGCAATGACCTAGCTGGAGATAAGGTTGTTGTTAATCCACTTGTAACTGACAAACCTTGTCTGGGTCAAAACGTCAATCCTATTGAAAAAGAAATCCTTGATTTATACCACCTTGTACAGTTACTAGAGATAGGGCAAAGAAAGTTCTTGAGAATCATGTTGATGAGGAAAATATTCCTTTAGCTGACATATGTATTGGTCAGGCTTTTGATGAGGTCACTTTCACTCCTTGTTTGGATACAATAAAAGGTATTGATCACAATGATCCTCATTTAACTACTCGTTCTCTTAATTCTAATCAGGGTGACAAACGACAATCACTTGTCGTCGAACAGTAAAAATATCATGAGATTTTGTGTTTGTTTCAGAGGGTCATTAGTTAAATTAGAGTCACAGAAGTACATGTTTGTTATTCATTAAAAATAGGGTTCTTATGAGAATGTAGAGACCATCTGAGGTACATGTTGGTGACGAGTGGTCAGTGAAGTATCAGATTGTAGTTTGAACCTGTCGCACGCAGAGATACAATCGGACTGTATTGACTTTGGTGTAACAAATCTTCGTAATTCAGAAATTATGAATAATCAGGGACAGAAACTTTCACATTTTCAGCAATAAGAAACGAATGAACTAAAACAGTTATTACTTGAATATGAGCACTTATTTCCAGATGTTCGTACAAGAACAAATAAATCTACCATGACGCTGAAATTGTCAATTCCAAACCTGTGAATAAACACCCGTACAGCATGAAACCTCTCAAACAGGAATGTTTAAAAACAGACATTCAGTATTTGCTGGAGAATGATTTCATAGAATCTAGTAAAAGTGAATGGAGTTCACCATGCATACGTTATCCGAAACCAGATAATACTTTCTGCATGTGCACTGGCTGTAGAAAGGTGAACAGTGTGACTAAAACAGATTCATTTCCATTACCAAAAATCGATGACTGCATTGATAAAATTGGAAATGCAAAGTATTTCACCAAATTTGACCTTCTGAAGGGATTTCGGCAAATTCTACTGATGGAAATGGCTAACGAAATTTCGTCATTTCTGAATCCAGATGAAATTTATCAATATAAAGTGATGCCGTTTAGGATGAAGAGTTCACCTAGTATTTTTCAACGTTTAATGAACACGATTACATCTGATCTAGATAACTGTTACATCCATGATGTCAACGTCTACAAAGACACCTAAAAAGATCATTTAGCGACAATTCAGAATTTTTTTGACAGACTCAAAAAGTGAGTTGTGCCGTACTTGTATAACATTTCTAGGACATATCGTGGAACATGGACAAATTAAACAGATAGATGCCAAAGTCAATGTTATCTCTGGACTCCCTGTGTTTACCAATAAAAAACAACTGATCTTTTGGGTATGCCTGGACACTATCGGAAATTTTGTTCCAATTTTTCCATAAATGCTGGTTGAGCAAGAAAACTAAGTTTCATTGGTCACAAAAATGTCCGGAGGCTTTTGATAAGTTAATGGCCATACCTAAGAGTGCACCAGTTCTTACAGCTCCAAATTTCAGTAAATCAATTAAACTGTTTTTTGATGCAAGTGATATTGGGATTGGAGCAGTGTGCTATTTTTCTAACAAATTAAATAAGCACCAGAAAAATTATTTCATAATCGAGAAGGTATGTATGGCTTTGATTTTTGGCATTACAACACTTTGAAGTCGACATTAGTTCAGCTCCTTTTCGATTATTGTGTTAAGTGATCACAATCTCCATACCTTCATTGGCAAGATGAAAAACAAAAATCATACATTATTAAGGTGGAGTTTGATGTTGTATGAATACAATATTGACATCAGGCACGTCAATGGAAAAGACAATCTAATAGCAGATACACTTTCACGTGGATAGAAATGCATTGTTTCTTGTATAATATGTGTCATTTATTAAGATTCCATCTTATGTAATTTGTTTTAACACATGTATATTTAACTAATAGTAAAACGAAAGATTTATTGTGTAAATCATTCTTTTTCTTTATGAGGGGAAATGGTATGTATATTTGATTTGCATTGTTTGTTAGTTGGGAGGGTTTTAATTTTTTTTATTCATGAAATGCTATTGTAATTTAACAGTGTATGCTGGACTTGACCTTGTCCAACTGAGTTCATTTTTGCTTGACCTGAACTGACTTTATCCAGTAAACAAATAATGGATAGCTAAATTATTCTCTATGAATATGTTTCACATCAGTATTATTATTAATAGAAGTAAATGTGTTTATTTGGGTCTAGGTCTAGGTTTTGGAATTTCCTTAGTGTATTTTACATAGTCCACGTTCTGGTTTTTATTTTGTAAGCATCAGGATTATTCTAGAAGGCTATCTTCCATTAGGTAATATTTCTTTTTACAAAATGCTAATTGTGACTAGAGGTCAATTAGAGATCTTGTCAATGAGAAGACGTTTTCAGTCGTGCAAGATCTGGCACTATCAAGTTGTCTGTCCAGTTGGGCTAAAATCTATTTTCTTAAAATTATTGAATTCAAGTCATTATTTTCTCTGGAAAAGTGCTCTGATACAATTCTTGGACAGAGACATTCACTGGAATTTATATAGTATTCAAATCTGGAATTATATTACTGTGATTCAAAAGATTGTTGACACATCAACACTATATAAGCTATCACAGACACCTTATCGCCTTCAGGTTTTGGAATAAATTCTGGACTTCTGCTAAATTTTAGTCAGGTCTTTAAATTAATAGGACTTGTGTCTGAAATTCTTGTACTATTTTGGGATTCAATTTCCAATGTCGTAAGTTCTTCTTTCTCATTTTCACTTTTTATTCAAGAGAAATAATTTTTTTGATTTTTTACAAACCTTGATGCTTTTCACTCTTTTCTGTTACTTATTTTAAGAGGATATACTCGTAACAATCTCTCTCTCTCTCTCTCTCTCTCTCTTCTCTCTCTCTCTCTCTCTCTCTCTCTATATATATATATATATATATATATATATATATATATATATATATATATATATATATATATATATATACATATATATATATATATATATATATATATATATATATATATATATATATAAAGAGAGAGAGAGAGAAAGAGAGAGAGAATATAAGTATAGTATGTACACTTTATGAGTGATATACCACGACATGTATACATTTTTCATTAAAAGGAAACGAGGCATGCCCAGTTTCCCTTTAATGAAAATTTTATAAAACGAGTGGTATATCGTTGATGCAGCGTACATACTATACGTATACTTTATTTATATCAGACACAAATACACATATTTTCCCTTTTAACGGAGTTAAGACTGATTATAGGCAACTGTGTATTGACTGAGTGAATGAACTCACATCCCTGGGAGTGTTTCCGCTACAAAATGCAGTTATTTGCCTTTTTAAGCTATTTACAATCACGGTTGCATATTGATACGTTGATTGTTTTCTTTTTTGAGTTTCTATTTTTATTCACATTGATTAAATCAATATAAGACACGCTTACAATTTAAAAGTTACTGATGGTTTTAATGAAGAACCTTGAAATATTACACAAGTACAGCCCATTTACAGGTAGAGGCTCATGAAAATCTGTGTGGAATAGAAACAAATCGAAATGACAAAACCAACTAGATGTAAATAAAATATTTAAATAGATTTACCGTTGATCTAAGTCTTTATTTTGCTTTAATTGCATTAGTGCCGACCATAAAATTGTTTTTTTTTTCTGTCTCTCTCTCTGTCTGTCTCTGACTCTCTCTCTCTCTCTCTCTCTCTCTCTCTCTCTCTCTCTCTCTCTCTCTCTACCCCCCCCCTCCGGTTCGGTTCGTTTGAAGTAACTTTTACCGTTATTTATTGCTCCAGAGAAAACTTATTTTGAAAACACAGATTCAGCCAATGTAGATATATGAGAAAGCATGCCAGTAGCTTCTCGTGGGTCGTGGTTCTTTCCGGGGTTTTCCCGGGTTCTTCCTCCACCATTAATACTGGCCGCCATATATAGCCTATCGTGTGCTGAAAAATGGCGTTAAACCCCACAACAACAACAACAACATTTTGAAAACAAACAAAACCCCTCCATGCTAGTCTTTTCATGGAATTTCGCCTGTATCTGCCTATGATAGTCCAGTAGTCCAGTGAGAGAGAGAGAGAGAGAGAGAGAGAGAGAGAGAGAGAGAGAGAGAGAGAGAGAGAGAGAGAGAGAGAGAGAGAAAGAGACAGAGAGAGACAGAGAGAGAGAGACAGACAGACAGAGAGACAGAGACAGAGACAGACAGACAGACAGACAGGAGAAGAGGAGAAGGAGGGAGGGAGGGCGAGGCTGCTTTTGGGACATTTTCATATTCAATTAATATACGATTTTAAAACATTATAATAGGTTTAAGAAACAACAACAACAAGAAGGCATTAAATACGTTACTGTATGTACCTCGTAACTCCGTATGGTGTCGTCAGACTATTGCAACTTTGTATTATTGATATTATGAACACTGTAGATAAATCCAAGGGAAACGTAAACATGCCGTTACGATGCACCATATTTTTGTAGGTTACTTACCTGGTGTATGTTTTGTTTTAAGGTTTCATCCAGCCCAGATTATTTTTATCTTTCGCTAAAATTTCTGCGCATTTTGTCCTTTATGCATGAGAGGGGAATGGGGAACAGAAAGCAGAAAGTATTGCGTTGAAATTGTGTACCATGTTAAATTCATGTAGAAAACGGAGATTATTGATACTTTTTATTTTATTTTCATACGTCACTAATGATTAATGAGTGGAAATGCAACACTGAAATATAGGCGAGGAATACATGCGTAATATTGCGCCATGGGCGGATCACAGTTTGATATACCAATAGTATTGGTATGTCTAATTGCTTTATACCAACACTTTAAAAGCCATGTCAACCTTAATTTATGTGGTATATATATATATAATATATATATATATATATATATATATATATATATATATATATATATATATATATATATATATATATATATATATATATATATATATATATATATATATATATATATATATATATATATATATATATATAGAGAGAGAGAGAGAGAGGAGAGAGAGAGAGAGAGAGAGAGAGAGAGATTTTCACACGAAAAGGGGCTCCTTTACTTTAACTTAAACAAAATTGATTAATAAACTTCTAAGTGGTACAGGAGGCAACTTGATTCCTAACAGGTAGTTTTGCCTGTACCCGCTTCGTAGTTGATGCTCGTCAATTTTGTTTATATCGTTGATGGTTTATATTCTGATCTGCAAGTGTTTTTGTCTTCAACGTAAAACTTACCGTTAAGTAGGGGTATTCTACAAACCAAATCCTGACATAATTCAAACCTATCTGTACCAGTTATAATGGAAATGTAGATGTTTACAATCAATCGGCAAATAAACATTTAAATGCAATGTGTCAATACCAGCCATTGCGCATGACGTAATCAGGTAATAAACATTTTCTTTTAATATGGAGTGAAACCTAAAGGTGCACGAAACAAAAGAGTAAACCTCAACTACTTTCAATGAGATGGGACCAAAGGTAAACCGTACAAATAATGCGACTTTTAAAAATAAAAATATTTTAGCCCTAAAATATAGTACCAGGGCATATCTAAAATATTCTGAGATACTACTATTGGGGAATGGGGTGGGTGGTCAGAAAGAGGAGAGGAATATGTTATTCAAAAAAATGGGTAATTGCCATATGAAGCCATAAAGTTTATTGATAGAGAGATTCCATTCAAATTTTCGAAAGAAAAATATGGGAAGTGTAAATGCCATTAAATAAAATTAATAAGTTTTATTTATTTTCTATATTGCAGTGAATCGAACACTGCAATAGCTAGAAAGTGTACTCCACACACTACTGTTATTTATATCTATATTATGTGTGTTCATTTTCATTATTATAGATTGTAAGGGTCATTTAGTAAATGACATACATAGTAATTTCCTTTATGATCGAGGGTTTGTTCTTTAAGATAAGGTCATTTTTAGTAAACACAGTTAATAGCTTAAAGACGGTAAACTGTACTCTTATCGACGTAAACATCTTTAAATGATTCGAGTCGAGGTCATCGGTTTTCTTAAAATGCCGGGCTAACATAGTTCCTGACTGGCTGGCTCTTTGAAAAATTGAGCTTGCTGACAAGCTCAGACTGATGCAGAATGAATATTTTCAACGTCGTCTTTTAGTGTTATTGCGTATTAGTTTCCTATATAGATAATGTTTACCAGAAAATGAGCTATTCCTAAATTGTCATTGGTCCTAGAGGAGTAAAATAGTTGTGATCATTTGAGAGGATTTTAGTTTACTTATTTCAATTATTCATTGCAAATACAAAGTTCCTGGACTTTCGGTTTAGTAGCTGCATTGGAATTACTATGAATTCATTTAAGGACATTTCGGATTCTATGATTGTGACACCTCAAGAATACTGGCGCGACAACACAATATAGTGAACTTCATTCGGAATACTATTGAAACTCGTTTGGATTACTAGATACTTTTGGACTTGTGACACAACTTTATGACCATTTAAGATTTCATCCAGCATACTGTAAAGTTATTTTTAATTTTTCACTTTGTATTTTAGCGAAATAGTTTTTAAAAAATAATTTTACAAAACTTGTATTTATTCTCTTGTCTAAAGAGTCATAAATGCCAAATAGTATAGTGTACACACGTATTATTATTCGTTCTTGATACGAATCTGATGCGAAATTAATTTCTGATTCCTTAATGAATTGAAGTCAGCCACATACACAAAAGACCATGTGTATAGAATCCTTTCAAATCTATAAGAACACACAATTATTACCACTTACAAGAATAAGAATACAAATTACAGTGAAGTACAAGCATCGTGTCGTAATGAAGGGACTCATAACACGAATCTCATATCTCGTTAAAACTCGTAACACTGGAATCTTCGCATCACCATAGTGGCACGTGGGAGGTAAAACATGGAAACGCGTACAAAAGTGAGTAATTGTGCACTGTGTTGTAGATGTAGGGGGGGGGGGTTACTTGAACATAATCGGCAGGAAAACTTAATTTAGTCATAGCATAAAGTTGATAAATAAGTTTTAAGTTTTGTGTGATAAGTAAGATAAGAAATTATTTGGAAACGTCGAGAAAATAATCGAGGTAAGAAAAGTCGATCTATAATTAAATTTATTTTGCTCGAGTCAACATTCATTTATGATCAGTTGAAAGTCATGTTACACTGACTAACAAGTGTTTTGAATTTCCAGGATGTTAAGAAATTAATGAGTAGAAATGAATAGCATTTATTATTTTGGGGATCAGTTTTTATAGTTTTTTATCTCCACAATTCTACTTAGATGTGTTAACGTCCCGTTTTTGGTGTTTTCAAATTGATCGGAATGTTATATTGTTTCGAGTCATTATATTTAAGTGTCTATATCAGTGATTTGAAAGTAAGGGTTATGTTTGTGTCAGAACCTTTCTAATGGTTAACTTAAGCCATTTCAAACTATTTCGGTATATCACAAGTACGAGCCTGCATATGAAGTTACTGTATATATTTGTAAGGCAATGTGCCAAATTACTGATTTGCTAACTTCTCTATGCGTAAGTTATGTGTGATGAAAGGAATACGATAATGAAACGGACACTCTCGTTTTAACTATGAAAACTATATTGTTTCCGTTTTAACTATCAAACCTATAGTGTTTCTTTTTAACCATGAAAAACTATATTGTTTCTGTTTTAACTATGACAACTATATTGTTTCCAATAAGCAGATATTGAACTTATGTTTGTAATTTTTGTGTCGTTTAAAGTTGTTTCAAACTAGCCTGGTTCAAACAAAAGTGCAGAAGAAAGGACGGATAATAATTAAGACAACAAAAAAAAAACACATTTTACTTCAATTATTTAGCGTTTTATTTTCTCCATATCCATAGTAACGCTTGATCTTGAAAACAATTTATAATAATCAACCTAAAGATGGACTCCAGCAAAACTCAAAGTTGTTAATTACATTTAGAAATACTACCTTTGCTGGAAATAAAACAGAATGTAACTATGACTATCTCCGTCTTGATTAACCTGCAGAACGGATCGGCTACATCAAATGTTGACAACTGATATCAAAGTTTAGAACTTGACTTTTAATTGGGACCATATACTAGAATGAGAATCCTTTTTCTTTATGGTGGGCATTGAAAGGTGCTATTATCGATCTGATTCCCGTGTTATCCTTTTTCTTTATGGTAGGCATTAAAAGGCGCTATTACCGATCTCTTTCCCGTATTATCCGTTTCTCTGTATAAGTAAGACAAGAATTGCGAAATGTGTCTTTTGCATCTTAAAAGAAAAAAGCTGCAGAATTAGGTATCATACAGAGATAGGAACATCGATCTGCATGTGATAAAAAGCAGCTTAGTTAATCTACATTAAAGACTAGCTGAAAGTCAGAGTGTTTACGAGAAGTAATAAATAATTCAACACTTAATCGTGCACATTCTATTTATTGAATCTTATTGTTAATGATATAGATGTAGTTCCATTAAATAGTTTTAGAATCTTTTGTTCAGTTTAAAGAGGTTTCCTGCTAAATTGAACTATTATAGGGTAGTTGTGTCATAAATTGCCAGACAAAAATTATTTCGGAACGACGCGCATATATATATATATATATATATATATATATATATATATATATATATATATATATATATGTGTGTGTGTGTGTGTGTGTGTGTGTGTGTGTGTGTGTGTGTGTGTGTGTGTGTGGTATTTAATTCAGTTATTCAGTTGAAAAGCCCTACAAAACATGTAGACTAATAAAATCATAGCATACATATGATCCGTTGCGTTGTCATCAACAGACTCGCCGATTATAATATTACAGTTTTTCTTATTGCCTAAAAACTTAAAGACAGTAGCGGTCTAAGCTGTGTAAACTGTGCACAAGCTGTGTAAATAATGCACAAACATGTGCAAATTGTGTACAAACTGTGCAAATTGTGTGCAAGTTGTATAAACTACACAAACTGCAAATAGCTCTCAAACGGTGTAAATTTCGTACAAACTGTGTGACCGTGCACAAACTATAGATTGTGTACAAACTGTGAAAATTCTGTACCAACCGTGTAAGCTGTGTAAAAAGTGTGCAAATTATGTACAAATTTTGTAAATTGTGTACAAACTGTGTACAAACTGTATAAATTGTATACAAAAACTGTGTAAATTGTATACAAGCTGTGTGAATTATTAAACAACTGTGTAAACTGTGTACAAACGGTGTAAATTGTGTACCAATTGTGTAAACTGTGCACAACTGTGCAAACTGTGTACAAACTGTGTAAGGGGTGTACAAACTACCGAAACTATATACAAATTGTGTAAACTTTGTGCAAAGTGTGTAAAGTGTGTACAACAGAGGCGTAGCTGGGGGGGGGGGGCAGGGGGGTACATATGTCCCTGGGCGCCAAGGTATAGGGGCGCCAAAATGAGGCTTACAACGTTACATTATAATAAGTAAACAAGGGTAATATTCAAAAATGTGATTAAACGGGGAGGGGGCTGGGGCGCCAATTTTATAGTTCGTCCCCGGGCGCAAAATATCATAGCTACGCCTCTGGTGTACAAACTATGTAAACTGTGGACAAGCTGTGTAAATTGTGTAAAAACTGTGTAAACTGTGGACCAACTTCGTAAACTGTGTACAAACTGTGTAAATTGTATAAAAACTATGTAAACTATGTAGAAAGTGTAAACTGGGTAAATTGTTTACGAGCTGTGTAAATTGTGTACAAGCAGCACAATTGTGTACCAGATATTTTAACTGTATAAATTGTGCACAAACTGTAAATTGTGAACAAAACAGAGCTGAATGAAACATGTTGAGCCACAATAAATGTATCGTGGTTTCAAATAATAATACTAATAATAATAATAATAATAATAATAATAATAATAATAATAATGATGATGATGATAAAATAATAATAATAATAATAATAATAATAATAATAATAATAATAATAATAATAATAATAATAACACATATTGCACGCTTGTGATTGATTGTAAGAATTTATAATTTGTATTTGGATCAGAACGAACTCAAAATAATTTCTAAGCTTCTTATGACAGGTGATTGGCTGAGAACAAAATGTTTAACTAGCCATTTGTGATTCGTCCGAACAGTACCGTATATCGCAAGCTCCAATGAAAAGATTGATAGTATACGTCAGCTAAAAGTCTTACCGCTCCAGTGGCCAAGTGGTTAGAGCGTCCGCCTCGGATGCGGGAGGTGGTGGTTTCGATCTCCGGCAAGGTCATATCAAAGACATAAAAATGGTACTAACAGATTCCTCGCTTGGCGCTCAGCATTAAGAGGTTAGTGTAGACTGGTCAGCCTGGTGTCAGATTAATGTGACTGGATGGGGCATCATGCTACATATCTGCAGCATGATGACCCAGTGCTAGACATCACTATAAACTGCCACACGGCAGACATCGTAGCGATATGACTGAAAAATTGTTAAAGCTACGTTAAAAATCTAAATCACGCACACACACACACACACACACACACACACACACACAGAGTTAATAGTCTTGTTAACCATTAATTCACAGATGTATCATGCTTCATGTGTGTCGTGCACCGACATTTGCATCCTTTACGTCTCTTATGCACTGATTTAGTGTCTTTTCCGTGTCTTGTGCACTGGTTGAATGTGCCTTCCACGTATAATTTAAAAACCAAATTCTCCTCGTCTCTGAAAACGAGAAACGAAGACATGAACGCAACAGGTGCTTCTTACGCATTAGTAGTATGTCCCCATGCCTCACTGAACGTCTTATACGTATAGTAAGTTCATTGGGTATTTTTTCTGATAATTTTGAGGGCGACAATCCCGTATTATCTTCGCCCCAATCCCAACATAAGACGTTATCATTATTCGACAAAGGGAGTTATTATTATGCGGCATAAGACGTTATCATTTAAGATGATGGACCATCTTTCTTGATGTCCTATTTTCATTTACGGTGTTTGAGTTTTTTTTCCACTAACATTTACGTAATCATTGTTATGGTTGAAAATCTCTCTTTTACCGGCAGAACTTTAAACTTATCGATGGCATTATAATTTAATGAAATGATTCATGTGTGGGTGATGAAGTGATTCATATATGGGTGATGAAATGATTCATGGATGGGTGATGAAATGATTCGTGTATGGGCAATGAAATTATTCCTGTATGTTAGATGAAATCATCATGTACGAGTGATGAAATGATTAATGTATGGGTGATGAAATGATTTATATGTGGGTGAAGAATGATTCATGGGTATGTGATGAAATAATTCATATACGGGTAATGGAATGATTCATGTATGGATGATGGAATGATTCATGTATGGGTGATGAAATGATTCATGTACGGGTAATGAAATGATTCATGTATGTGTGATTAAATGATAAAATGATTAAATATATATATATATATATATATATATATATATATATATATATATATATATATATATATATATATATATATATATATATATATATATATATATATATATATATATATATATATATATATATGCGCAATGGTGGAATGGTGGACTAAGTGATAAGAGCGTCCGCCTCGGATGGTTGTGGTTGCGGGTTCGAACCCGGGCCGAGACATCACAAAGACTTCTAAAAATGATACTATCAGTTGCATCGCTTGGCTCTCAGCATTAAGAAGTTACTAGTTATCTTGACAGTCTTATTTCTCTCTGATTTTTTATTATGTGTATCTTGGCAGTCATATTGCTCTCTGGTTATTTTTATATATCTTGACAGTCTTATTTCTCTTTGATTATTTATGTGTATCTTGAAAATATTTCTCTTTGATTGTTTCTGTGTACCTTGTGAGTTTTCTTGCTCTCCGATTATTTCTTTGTATCTTGACAGTCTTATTTTATTTTGATTATTTCTATAGATCTTGAACATATTTCTATTTCCTTATTTCTGTGTATCTTGAAAAGGTTTCTCTTTCATTATTTATGTGTATCTTAAGAGTCTTATTTCTCTTTGATTACTTTTATGCATCTTGGCTGTCTTTTTTCTCTTTGACTATTTCTTTGTATCTTTGTATCTTGACAAACTTATTTTTCTCTCATTATTTATATGTATTGTGACTGACTTATTTTTCTATTTATCTTGACAGTCTTATTTCTCTTTCATTAGTTCTTTATGTCTGACACTCTTATTTCTCTTTCATTTTTTCGTTAGATCTTCACCATTCTTATTTCTCTTGCATTAGTTATGTGTATCGTGACTGTCTTATTTCTCTTTTTGATTTTTTTCCACGTAACTTGACAATCTTATTTCGCTTAGAGTATTCTATGTATCTTGACAATCTTATTTCTCTCATTATTTCTATGTATCTTGACACTCTTATTTCTCTTTGGTTATTCCATGTATATTGACAATCCTAATTCTCTGATTGTTTCTATGTGTTTTGGTTATCTTATCAGCTTTTGCATTTCTCATTTGATTTACACATTTTAAGTGCTACTTAGAGATTTCACCAGATATTTAGATACAAGTGATTTAAATGCATCTTTATTTTTATTACTCTGGACCGTAAAAAATAGTTTGTACTAAACGGGAGATGAAACATTTAGATATCGTTTTATCAGGTAGGCGATCTATCCGTAAGACTGCATGACAAAAATCACATTCAGTTAGGCGAAATAGCATAATTGTATAATGTCGAGAATGTATTGTGTTGGTCTGTGTTCTTATTATTTTCTACTTGCCTGCATTGCCACAAATCTATATGTCCTCCATTTATCCATCACACTAATGCCAGTTTGTTTTAGATCAAATCATTGACAACTTTGTCTCGATCTTAATTGTTCGTATTCCAGCTAAAATTAAACTTGATTTTGTAGCCCTGTTTGGGCAGAAATCTTTTTAAAAACAAAACAATATCTTTTCTTGCAAGATTAGCACATAAGTACAAAAACCAAAATTAATAAATTGGAATAAAATTTTAGGCGTATATAAATATATTTAACACCTTAATCATGCTGGGTATCTTGTCATGAACGTGTGAATAGATGTGCCCTACTAATATGTGAGCACATGCTTTCATTGAAATTACAAAATTTAGCCCTTTGGTAGGAAAGGTTTTGACCAAAAGAGTCAAAATAATACTTGTTAAAACAACTAGAAATATATTTAGTTGAAGAAAATAAATCTTAATACATTGGAATGGAATGGACAAATAAGGAAATATTTAAAATATTAATGAATATTGATTTAAATCTCAGGCAGAGATAATTTAAACTGCTGTGCTATCTTTTCCTTGAAAATAATGAATACCTACTATGTAGCGAAATGACGTCAGGCATGAAAATATATTTTTAAAAATGTATTTGTTCGAAATCATTTGCTTGTAAGAGTAACTTTCCGTTTTTCCAGCATTTGTACTGGATGCTTGTAACTTGATTCACTTGAAACTGGCCAGGCAATAAATCCACGGACAGCATTGATTCCGCTACGGATAATTAGTTTACTATGTGCATTAGCGTTATAATCGACTCATCCGGATATCGTAACCGGCACCTGATCGTTTTAAATCAACTGCTGACTATTTTAGACAGCTTAATATATCTTTCACAGCCATTGATCAATAAAGGTTCTTTGCTTTCAAAACTCGATATCTCTGAAATCTGTGTTTAATAACAATGTTCCTCGCATTATGAACGCAAATTATTATCGCACCTTGAAGCTAACGAATTTTCATACTCACTTCTAACAAACATCAGCATAAATTGAGAATTTGTATGCCCCCTACTTACAATTACAACATAACTTTGACAGCTTGCATACTCACTAATAACAAATTATTACGTAATTTTGATTGTTTCCATACTCACTAATAACAAGTAAAAACATTAATTTCACAGTTTTCATGCCCACTACTAACAAAAGGCAACATCAATTTGATCCCAAACATACAATTTGTCCTTAAATTATTCCATGTGGAAAGCACACACTACGATATCAAACAGGTATGTTTAACAAGCTGAACGATCTTCAAAACCAATTTCATTTTATAGCAATCAAATTCCTTTATCTTTCATTTCGCTTACTGCAAATTCATCTAAATTAATGCCACGTGGAAATCTAAATTCAGAGGTTTTGTTTGACTGGGCTTTTCGTTTTTAAATATTGACGCAGGGGACTGATTTTTACAATGGAATAATTGTGAAAGACTCAGTCTTTAATTGGAGAGGGACTTTATTGTTATTGTAGAAATAATACAGTGACAGTGCTCATACGGACAGTGTGTATTACAAGTTCCGATGGACCCTAATGAAACAGAACATTTGACCGCCATAGTAATCCGATGTGCCCTTTTGTTTCAATTTTTACTGAAAATAATGACAGCCACAAATTACCGTATATCTCTTAAAGGTTGTACTTCAAAACTTTTATTTATATAAAATGTTATATCGTATTTGACGCATATTATTAATTCAAAGAGAAACGGAAAGTCTTAAAAAGTCATAAAATTGAGGCCCAAATAATATATGCTGCAGTTTATAAAAATGTTGCAAAAAACAAAACAAAAAAAAAACTAAGGGTATACATAGCTTTCTACGTTGTTGAAATATGGAATTGGTCAATGCGAGGTAAATGGACTAATACTAATAGCGGCAAACATAGTTGTATGACAATAATGGGAAAGCAAACCTTAGTTTATTTCATTTACATTTTAGACCAACAACTGATCTTTCAGTTTATTTCATATACACTTTGTTTTACCGATAAGTGAATTTTTAATTTGTTTCAAACTTTCAGTTTCTTTCATGCACTCTTATATACCGACAAGAAAATATATTGATATAAAATACCGGCGTTGTCATTTTCTAGCAACCTGTGGTGAATGTACACATGCTGAAGTCACACCCACACACACTTATGTAAGAAATTGTGCCTATTATGAAAACTGTGTGTGAAGCGGAGATGTTTCTTTTTTTTTTTCTTTTTTTGAGATTTAAATAGAATTCGATGAATAATGATCTACATTCTTTAAAAAATTATAGTTTTCTGTCTCTTCTTCGCAGAGAAGTTGTAAATATAATTAATTGAAGAATTTGTTATAACTTCTAAAAAGAAGAAAGTGGAAATAAGAAAATCATAATTGAAAAAGAACGCAGCAATTATGCCCCATTAGTTTATGTACATGGCGCAATAATTCGCATCCATTAACATTCTTGGAACTGTGTTCTGTTTGGTCTATTCCAATAGATCAATGATGAATTTGTGCTCATTAATTATTAGTGAAGTATGAAAATAACAATAAAAAGTAATAATAATCCCCGTTTTCTAAATTAATTTAACATGGTACACAATTTAATCTCAATCCCTTCTTTTTCCGCTTTCCCCTACTCTCACATATAGAAGGGAAAAAATATGCAGAAATCTGGAGTGAGAGAGAAAAAAGAAACCGGGCTGGATAAAAAAAAAAACTTGAAGATGAAATTGCACCAATAACCTACAATATCGTTCTTCACAACGATATGTTTATACTTCCATTGGGACCTATCTAAAGTGTTTACGTAATCAATGATACAAAGTTGCAAATGCCGGTCGACACGGTAATGTAAATGTGTTGGTTACGGGGCATACATAATGTAATGTATTTAAGGCTTTGTTGATGTTGTTTCTTAAACCTAGTATAAGGTTCTAAAAATCGATTATTATTAAGTAAATATGAAAATATCCAAATCCCCTTCCCCCCCCCTTCTCTCTCTCTCTCTCTCTCTCTCTCTCTCTCTCTCTCTGTTGACCATCATATCAACATAAGGGCGAAATCCATGAAAATACGAGAATAGAGGATTTTCGCTTATGTAATGCCACCACGTCTCCAGACCTATGAAGAACGACGCTAAATGTTAAGTCAAACCGACCAAAGGGGAGAGAGAGAGAGAGAGAGAGAGAGAGAGAGAGAGAGAGAGAGAGAGAGAGAGAGAGAGAGAGAGAAAGGAGAGATTTATGGTCGGCAGTAATGTTAATTAAATCAGAATAATGACTTAGATCAACTTTAAATATATAAAAATATTTTAATTACCTCTTGTTTGGTTCGTCGTTTCGGTTAGATTTTATTCCACGCTATTTCCTTTCGCCTGTAAGCCAATGCATTGATGAGCGTTCAGTAATCAATAATCAATGTGTCTGTAGGTCTTGTGCTCTACTTTCTTCGTTAAAACCATCTTTCATGTATAAATCATAAGTGTAACTTATATATTGACTTAATCAATGTGAATAAAAATTGAAACTCAGAAATGAAATCAATCAACTTATCGATATGAAAAGGTGATTGTGAATAGGCACAAAAAGACAGAACTACTTTGTGTACCGGACCCACTCATTCACCCAATCAATATACGGTTGCCTCTCGTCAATCTAACTCAAATGGCAAATATATGTATTTGCAAGTGATGTAAATTAAATATATGTATAGTAGGTACGCTGTATCAGTGATATACTACTCGTTGTATAAATCTTGTTCATTAAAAGGAAACTCGGCAAGCCTCGTTTTCTTTTAATGAAAAATTTGTACATCTCGTGGTTTGTCACTGATACAGTGTACATAATATATATATATATATATATATATATATATATATATATATATATATATATATATATATATATATATATATATATATATATATATATATATATATATATATATTGACGCAGGGGACTGATTTTTACAATGGAATAATTGTATATATATATATATATATATATATATATATATATATATATATATATATATATATATATATATATATATATATATATATATATATATATATATATATATATATATATATATATATATATATATATATATATATATATATATATATATACTTTAATATTGTTTTTAATTTAAGTAACCTTTTTAAACAAGATAGAGAGGGTTGGTAAACAAAAGAAATCCTGGTACTTCGGTTGATTCTGTGATGGAAATCTAGGTACACATTCTGTGATGGAAATCTAGGTACACGATTTATGATGAAAATCTAAACACAGGTAGACCCATATTAGATGCCTGGAATCAGTAATAGATAGTTTCAGTCACACAAATACGACATTATAGATAGTTTGAATCACACATCTACGGCATAGAATTACCATCCTAGCGTGAGTCATGTTTATCTATTGGGTATGTAACATAAAATATAAACAAGTCATCCCTCTTCAATACACACATTGCTGCATATCGTGTATGTAAAGAATCCATACCAAATGATAAGGTTATCCATCCATTAAGATTAGATACCTTACGATGATAATAACAGGTGAGTCATCAGAAAAATTATGTTGGGTACATACGATATAAACACATAAATGGTGTATTAAGTTATCAATGCAGGACCTTTAAGGCGCTTTGGATCATAGAATTATAGCATAGATGTATACATTGATGTATTGTTTATAGAATTGAGAGAACAAACACCTCTGAGACATATCGGATAAATATTTATTTCGATAATGTACACATTAAGTAGTGAGGAAAAAGACCCCTGCTACGGTGTGTTATGCATTCTACGTTTTCACGTATATCATCTAACTGAATATTTAATCGGTTTATCACTGCAGCATAGTTCACGACAAATGATCGCTAGCATGACACAGTGAAAAACACTACATCTGGTTCTGTATTTTTTCATTAAATTTTGTGTTCTTGAATATGACAATTTTTGCATTCCCTACGGTTGAAAAAGACAAAGAGCTTTCGAATGTCCAGAAAGGCATTTAATTTTGTGATTATGTTGCCATGGATGAAATAGGGTAATGGTCTGTAATTGTTTGTCCTGACAACCACCCATTTTTGAATCTTAAGTATCGTCATGAAAAATATCAGCAGAGTTAGCAAAAACGTCAACTCTTTTTTTTTTGTATCACCCTCTTGTGATGATGAATATAACAATTTCATAATTGAAAGGTTGGTTGTTTGTCGATCCCGACTGGTTGTAAATGGATGGTTGACCTTGTAATTTCAATCTGGTTAAAACAGGCATCTCACTGCATAAAAAAAAATATAGGCAGTTTGCTGCAAATTTTTGTTTATTTTAGGCTTAGAATATCAGAAACCATGTTAGTTTTAGTCGTGGAATCTGCCGAACAATATGTAAATTAACAGTATGTTGGTGAGTTGGTCAAAGGGACACAATTCCCGTCAGAGAATAGAAGGACATAGATATGTAGGACGGTAATATCGTTAGAAGGACGTAGATATGTAGAACGGTAATATCGTTAGAAGGACGTACATATGTATGACGGTAATATCGTTAGAAGGACGTAGATATGTGGGACGGTAGTATCGTTAGAAGATGCGACTGAATATAATTTGAGATAAACCCAGTGACTAAGTTTTTTTGTTTTGTTTTAAGAATGAGAAAAACATCTACCCAATTTCAATGTTGCGCTAAACATTTATATTTGCAGTGCATTTTGTTCTCCAGAGTAAATTACGAGATCAACTATGTATTAGCACTTTGAAAAGATTTCCAAAATAACGGTACAAAAGAAACAAGTTTAATTTTTTAACTATTGCCATATAAACAGAACAGGATATGAAACATTGTATTCGTATCGAGAAAGCATTACATTAGTAAAGTCGATACATGTACGAAATCAACTATTTAAAGTACAAATAATTTTTTATGTTATAATTAATCTCAAAATTAAAAATATACACATTAAAAATTGTACAAAACCACACTCGTTTCTCGAATTCCAATTACTTATCCTCAATAAGTCATTGTGAAACTCTTTGTTTTAATTATCAAATTATTGATTGAGTTTGGGGTTTTACGACATAGTAACACAGGTAGGTTACCATCAATATTTGGTTATAGAGCGAGCTCATCTGCAAAAATGCAAAGACACATAACTGCCGTCGCATCATGCAACGGCAGATTTGGGTATGTTCAGTTTGTTAGGAGTAATCGGTAGAATAAACAACATAGACCCTGGTCTACAGGAGTATTATGCTCAGGATCTATATTGTTTGCAGTTTGACTCTTCTTATAAGCAAGTAAATACTGTTTTGTACATTCAATTGCTATTATTTGTTGGCTTTTCCTAATGACTGTATGTTCCGTATGGCTGTGTTTTTTGTACTCTACTTTGTCCAAAATTAAGATCATGTTGTACCTAACCAGTTACATTTATTCTGTAAACAACATAATACATACCTAACATTTCTCTATTAGTGTGGATTAAATATTCAGAGCATTATCAATGGAGGTGAACATGTTTATTTGGGTCTGGGTCTAGAACATCAAGTTTCCACTTGGAAATTCCTAAACTTGTTGACAGCCATTCGTGTTTTAGAGAGGAGGCTGACCTACATCTGGGTTCTATTATTGTGTCTTGGCTTTTTATATAATGTTGTTTACTTGAAAAAATTAATTATTCTTGCTTTAACATCTTGAAGCAGAATCAGTCTTTTTGTTGGGTGTAGTTTTTCATATGGTTAGATTGATTTTTCAAATTATTATTCACTGGAATGATGCAGTGCTCGATAATATTATCAGACAAAACCATTAATTTGGAATTATAGACGTGAAAATTGTTCTGAGTTTCCACAGATTACTCCACCATAACTTTCTTAAATTTTTTTAACTGCACCAGTTTCTCTATGCAACCTGGCGGCCACTGTACACGCTCCAGGATATGCACCTCACTATTCGATCACTTCGTACATATCCATTGCATTTCCTTGTTAAAATCTGTACTGTAGCATGCACGTAATTTAACACCCCATCACGCGTGGGCTTGCATTAGAAAAGGAGTTTTCTCCTTTTTTGTGCTAGCTCGTATTGTAGAGAAAACGAATAGCTAATAAGTTATGCCCCCTGTCATTATGATGTGCATTTTCAACTATCATAATTATATGCATTTTCAACTGTCATTATGATATGCATTTTCAACTCCAATAGTGATATCCATTTTCAACTGTCATTATGATGCGCATTTTCAGCTGTCATAATGATATGAATTTTCAACTGTCATAATAATATGAATTTTCAACTGTCATAATGATATGCATTTTCAGCTGTCATTTTGATATGCATTTTCAGCTGTCATAATGATATGCATTTTCAGTTGTCATTATAATATGCATTTTCAACTGTCATTATGATATGCATTTTCAACTGTCATAATGATATGCATTTTCAACTGTCATAATAATATGCATTTTCAACTGTCATTATGATATGCATTTTCAACTGTCATTATGATATGCATTTTCAACTGTCATAATGATATGCATTTTCGACTGTCATAATGATATGCATTTTCAACTGTCATAATGATGTCCATTTTCAACTGTCATAATGATATGCATTTTCATCTGTCATAATGATATGCATTTTCAACTGACATAACATATGCATTTTCAACTGTCATAATGATGTCCATTTTCAACTGTCATTATGATGCGCATTTTCATCTGTCATAATGCAATGCATTTTCAACTGTCAGATTGATATGCATTTTCAACTGTCATAATGATATGCATTTTCAACTGTCATAATGATGTCCATTTTCAACTGTCATTATGATGTCCATTTTAAGCTGTCATAATGATATGCATTTTCACCTGGCATAATGATATGCATTTTCAACTGTCATAATGATGTCCATTTTCAACTGTCATTATGATGTGCATTTTCAACTTTCATTATGATATCCATTTTCAACTGTCATAATGATATGCATTTTCACCTGGCATAATCATATGCATTTTCAAGTGTCATAATGATGTGCATATTCAACTGTCATTATGATGTGCATTTTCAACTGTCATATTGATATGCATTTTCAACTCTCATAATGATATGCATTTTCAAGTGGCATAATGACATTGATTTTAAACTGTTATGATGATATGCATTTTCAACTGGCATAATGATATTCATTTTAAGCTGTCATAATGATATGCATTTTCAACTGTCATAATGATGTCCATTTTCAGCTGTCATTATGATGTGCATTTTCAACTGTCATAATAATATGCATTTTCAAGTGGCATAATGGTATTCATTTTAAGCTGTCATAATGATATGCATTTTTATATGTCATAATGATGTGCATATTCAACTGTCTTTATGATGTGCATTTTCAACTGTCATATTTATATGCATGTTCAACTGTCATATTGATATGCGTTTTCATCTGTCATAATGATAATCATTTTAAGCTGTCATAATTATATGCATTTTTAACTGTCATATTGATATGCATTTTCAACTGTCATAATGCTATGCATTTTCAACTGTCATTATGATGTGCATTTTCAATTGTCATAATGCTATGCATTTTCAACTGTCATAATTATATGCATTTTCAACTGTCATATTGATAATGCATTTTCGACTGTCATAATGATATGCATTTTCAACTGCCATAATAATATTAATTTTCAACTATCATTATGATATGTATATTCAACTGTCATTATGATGTCCATTTTCAACTATCATTTTATAATGTGCATTTCAACTGTCATATTGATATGCATTTTCAACTGTCATAATGATATTCATTTTCAACTGTCATAATGATATGCATTTTCAACTGATACGCATTTTCAATTGTTTCTGTATTATGTTGAATATAAATATATTGACTATTGTTTTTAATCTGTGAAAACTATCATTCTTAATGAACGTAATCTTGTAAAAAAAAGAAAGAAAAGAGATTGATATTTCTAAACAAACACTAGATTCGCACCAAATCACCGCTTTGTATATTTTCTCTCATTTTTAAAACTAAGTTCTTGTATTCGTTGAACTACCATCACTGACTCTTTGATAACAGCTGCAACAAGGCACTAGTCAGCAGGAACTGGAGAACAATAATAGAGTCGAATACTGAATTTGATAGAAAATTATTTGTACAGAAAACGTATTTAAAAGGAGACACGGTGCAAGCCTAAAGAAACATTTATGTTATATCTCGGAAAATAAATCTCAGAACGTCATGCTTTGAAAATGTATTTAAATTTTAAGTAATTTTGAACCAAAGTTGTTGCGCAACACCGACCCAAAATAAATTAAATAACTCCTAGGATCTTGTTTTAATATTTTTATCGTAATACGATACCTCGACCAAATTGATATTACTTTTCAGCTTTACCGTTTTGGGGGTTTATTTCTTTCTCAGGTTGATTGGCAAGTTGCGTTTATGTTGAGGCACATAGATGACATCTTAATTATATTTATAACTGACACCGGTGAACAACTAAGAGTTAATATCGACGTCCACCCGCTTCGATGGATATAATTGCTATTTCTCGCTGCGTAAAACTGCCTTATTTTTTCACCCATTAATTACCCAACCACAATATGGCTGCTGTAAAAATAAGACAAAGCTGTTATTTACGAACCATCAACGACCTGAGTATTGTATTTCAAGAACGCCTCCAAGCGTTCGGTAGAGGTAGAGATTTGCTCACATATTAATTTGTGAATAATTCCATGTTAGTGGTGTAGACTTCAGAGATAAACGAGACTTATCAGAGTTAAGGTCAATTGTAAATGCTGGGGGGGGGGGTGCGGTCGTGGCAAGAACACAATCAGCGCACCTGGAGTCGACGATGACATGTTGAAATGAGTTTTGAGCTCTTAATTTGTTATGTGCATACCTGTGTGGCAAATGGAAACCGGTTTCAAAAAATTAGAGCAAATACCTGTCCGCATATTTAACTTTTGCTTATTTCACCATTCTCTGCTGAGACTAATGTATTTTTAATTGTTCAGTACAATCGGTATTGTTCTACCTACTTGTATGTTTGTCCAAATTTCAGGGAAGTCGCGTTACCTCAGTTTGTGGAGCGTTGGACTCGTAATCAAGTGGTCGTGAATTCGATACCTACCAAGGTCAGCCCATGTTTGCTGCCCCTGCACCTCCTTGAGAACAGCACTTAGTTATCCCATACTGTTGGCATGCCAAAGCCGATAATGTGTTAAAAGTGTATTTAAAATCAAGAAAAGGAAACCATCTGTACTTGGGTATGTCGTTCACTCTTGGAGACAATACTTTTTCCTGCAAATTTGCATCAGAAGATAAATATAATTAGCAGTCCAGACTATAAAAGAAATTGTGGCCATTAGTACAAAAACTACGAGATTGATCAATTCTTTGTTTCCACTAGACTCAAAACTTCGTTTCATTTTAAACATTTGTCGACATAGTACATTTTTTTTTAAATGCATATATGCATCTCCATGACTATGACAGGTACGAAATAAATTTACATTTTACTGCAACAAAGAATATTCTTTTCAACTTGTCACTTTTATAAAGTAAACTGTCATGTAAAATATCACAAACTCTTTATAAACAAGATATTATTTAGTTAAGAACTATCAGTGATATCATCTTAGAAATGGTATGTGATGCCAACTGTGTAAAATCTAAGATATCACTATTAACATTAAACATCAAAAAATAATTTAAAAATACGTTATAAATATATATTATGTACATTTACATTGTCATATATGTTTTCTGGTTTTTTTTTTATTTATTTCCTGGAGATGACAAAATAATAACTCATTAACATGCAATATTTCTCCACCTAAATTCGTGTCTTATTATTACGATTCCTACTGGGTCAGGATTCAGGAATAGTATCTTCCATTATATTTGGTATATATTTGACTCGTACAATAATAATATAATTATACCTTGAATTCTGTCAAGAGAATCAGGAACGGATAGGCAGTTTTATGATAGTTCATTAATTGGACGCCAAGCAAGTGTGTCTTCTATATATGACCGTCTACATAAACTGAGTTCGATCCTTTTGAGACCATGTGAACTTAGACGAGAGTGTATGGCAGTAGGCACAAGTAAGGACGGCGATGTGACTCGCAAACAAGGCTTGGATTTCAATAGGAGACTAATCACAATACACTATTTTTTGCATTATAATATTTTATCTTATTTTATTTCTCTCTTATATGATATAATATAATATAATATAATATAATATAATATAATATAATATAATATAATATAATATAATATAATATAATATAATATAATGTAATGTAATGTAATGTAATGTAATGTAACGCAACGCAACACAACGTAACGTAACGTGACGTAACATAACATAACATAACGCAACATGACATCATATTTGTTGTGGTACCGTGTCGTGTCTTATCGTGCCATGGCTTGCCATCCATTCGTATCATATCATATCATATATCATATCATGTCATATACTATCCTATAATATCATATCAAATCACATAACATCACATCACGTAACATCACATCACATAACATCACATCTTATCTTAAGACATAGTCAGTACACTTTGCCTACAGTGTGTGCAGTTTCATATTTTTTGTACTATAACATGTGAACATATCACTTTATGTGATGCTGATTAGTTCAGATAAGACCATGAAATAATTGTGCAGTATTCTCTTTACTGATTGGATCCATTCGTGGGAAAACTTTTTTAACCTTGCCTTCTGGATTGTTTCAATGAACATTTTGGCCGCCATTTGTTAATTCGATTCACAAACGAATTGGGGGAGGGGTAAATGGTCTTATCTGTGTAATTCTGTCCAATTTACCACTGCAGGGCTTGTTATGTCATGTATAACATATAATAGCATAAAATATGGTTAAAACCCCAAGACAAGAACAAGAACAAAAACAAATAAAACTAAGGGTTTTGCTCAGGTCATAGCGAATGTGTAAGCTGGGGTTGGAGGGGCGGTAAACCTGAAGCATGGAATTCACCCTATATACAAGCGTGGTTTAAATGTTAACTTACAGTAGCAAATAAACTCAACTCTGTTCACAGAAGAACTTGGACATAAACCGGTCTCCAAACTGACAGAAGTGTATCCAACCACTTCATATTTACGCAGCAAATATGTGATGGAATTCCGACTAAAAATGAAATTTGTTTATATGTTCTGTAGTCTGCTGTTCCAAGTCTAATACTGCAAATATCCGGTCACAAATACATTACAGTAAATATGGGAATTTCTACATCCAGGAAACCTTCTTTCAAATGAATATTGCAATAATGTAATGTTTAGTTGTGAAAGTGACGTGTTAGGTAATGTAAACATGTACCGTCTAACTGGTACTGCATCAAACAATGTAACATCATGAGCATTGGACAATTTATTTTGTTTGTGTAAAATGTTCTGTTTATTCGGAAGGACATTTGTTCTTTGACTTATAGATTAGAAGAAAAGTATTCCTCTAGAAGTCATAAGTTTCCCCTAATTTCAAAGACTTCCATACAACTTCTGTTGTAAATTAGAAAGCCCAACGTGTAAATTCTATAAATAATTTTACTCTAATCAATACAAGACCAAAGATCTCACAACATTCCAATTGTCTATCAACCGCACATCTGCATGGATTCTCTTCATCAACATTTCGTACCGTCAGCATTTCACGCGGTCAAACTATACAACTTCCCCTAACACAGGGAACTATTTTTACTACGCCACCTTCGGTCAGTCAAATCCTGGATTTGAGCCACATTTCGCCTGTAAATATGAATCACATTTGCCACCATGGCGACATAAAAAGTATCGACCGACGACGGAATAGTCCCTTCTTGTTTATTCCATTGTGACATTTACCAATCTACAATCACAAATACTGCACCTGGAGTCACACAACCAATACTCACAACTAGATTTTAACAGGGTCTTGGGAACCACAGGGTCACTCATGCGGGTCTGACCTGAATTCACCAAATGCAAACATTGGCTTCATGGAAACGCACTAACACTTCACTCCGTGACGTTTGCTCCTAGTAATTGGCTAATTATTTCGGGCTAATGAATATTTCCACAAGACCGAGTTTCCATAATCAAACAAGTAATCACAAAAATTTAAGAACTCCTCAAGACGGGGCGTTATAACCAATGCGCATGCTCCAAATTTATTACAGTATAATCTACTTTTAAACGTTAATACTGGCTCTACTTTCATTGGGACATTTTTGACGTACAACAAATGAAAGGTGCAATGTCTGTCAAAATGAACAAAATTATTCGCTCTTCTTTCTATCTAAATAATATCCACTGAAATAAAAACTGTGATTAAAAAGAATCTCAAATGGGTATTCAGTCTATGAAAGTCGTTGAATAATGTCCAGCTTTCGCTCTACACGGCTCGCAAAAGCTGGACATTATTCAATGAGTTTCATCAATTCAATATTACAGCATTACCCATTTGAGATCGTCTATATGTCATATTGTATACTATCGTATGGTATCGTATCCTATCGTATGGTATCGTATGATGGATCGATGGATACATACATACATACATACATACATACATACATACTGTTATGTATATTTGATTTAATTTATATTTGATTTGATTTAATTGCTTGATTGTTAGTTTTAAATTTTTTATTCCACTACATGTTATAGTAACGTAATTTTGTTTACTGGAATTTGTCATTTTCCAGAAATTAGTTTGACCTGTTTGTTTTTTAGTAAACACCTAATAATAGAATTTTGTATCTTAATGCTGACCTAGTTCCTGACATTGATACATAATTAGTTATTGTTGTTGTTGTAGGGTTAAACGCCATTTTTAAGCACACGATAGGCTTATACATGGCGGCCAGTATTAATGGTGGAGGAAGAACCCGGGAAAACACCCGGAAAGAACCACTGACCCACTGGCTACTGGCAAGCTTTCTCACATACCCACATTGGCTGAATCCGAGACTCGAACCCACGCAGACAGAGGTGAGATGGCAGTAATCCGTAACGGAGAGCGCTTTAGACCACTCGGCCACTCGGGGCGCCCTACATAATTAATAAAAGTTGAAGTAAACAATTTCTTTTTTTATATTTTTTTTATTCATTCTTTATGTGCGATTATTAGAGTGAAATCGAGGCTGTACTGGGGAGTACGTGATGTACAGCTTCTATCTGGTTCTAGAAAATGATCACGTGACACTCATACGGAAATCTGTTTTGCGTGTTAAATTAGTGTAAAGCTTTTTTCTTTAGAGAATAAAGTCAGTTGGGCTTTTAAAACAATTCGATGTCAAGGTGGATTTTTGTTTCTGTTGTGATCCGTTGGAGTTTAATACTTTAATTTTTCTTCAAATTATTTGGATTCTAAGAGATTAATTCTTTTCCCTGGGAATATTTAAGTGTTCATACAGAATTCTTGGACAAACATGTTTGTTGAAATTTTGTTCGGAAATCATACACCGGAATATTATTCTTTCTGGATCAACAAAGAACAGTTGCCACGTCAATACTGTACTAGCTACATTATACGTTATCGCCTTCCATTTAAGACTTCCGTCGGGAGTCGAACTCAAACTCATTAGAACATTTTATTAATAGGACTTCTAATTTTTAATCTTGGATTATTCTTGAATTATTTTTGGATTTGATTCATAAAACAGTAAGTTATTTTCCTTATTTTTTCCTTGTTTTTCTAGGGAAATAATGTATTTGTTAAATTTACAAAGCTTGTTGTCTTCACTTTTTTGGTTACTGTTTATGAGAGCCTAAACACGTAACACATACATACATACATACATACATACATACATACATACATACATACATACATACACACACACATACATACATACGCACGCACGCACGCACGCACGCACACACACACACATACATACATACATACATACATATATACATACATACATACAGACAGACACTACATACATACATACATACATACATACATACATACATACATACATACATACATACATACATACATACATACGTACGTACGTACGTACGTACATGCATGCATGCATGCATGCATGCATACATGCATACATACATACATACATACATACATACATACATACATACATACAAAACACAAGGAGTTCATTCAATTCAGTGTCTTAAAGTACACAACGTTACGTACAAACGATGACTTTATTATGTGAGAAACGATTATACTAAATTACTATTTCTTTTCGTAATTTCAAGATATCCGAGCAATAAATTAGTCATTGTTTAGCTTTAGAAACAATACTTTAGCATACTGCAAATATCTGTCCTAATCATTTGACATTATTTTTGTCGAATGAAGGAACTAGTGATAGAATTCGGAATCCAGACTGATTAAAAACAAAATCTGTATACGGTCATCAAGATATGTAACTTACTGTGTTATAAGATTTTTTAACCTACAACTGAAAAATTATTTACACTAGTCAATTGTCTTCGTCTTCTGTCTTCTTCTTCCAGGTTCCCAATAAAATCTCCAACTCCTCAAGAGACATTAAATGTTAAGCCCTTTTCTCTCAATATTAAATCCTGGGGCCCCGAGTGGCCGAGTGGTCTAAAGCGCTCACCGTTACGGATCACTGCCATCTCACCTCTGTCTGCGTGGGTTCGAGTCTCGGATCCGGCTAATGTGGGTATGTGAGAAAGCTTGCCAGTAGCTTCTCGTGGGTCGGTGGTTCTTTCCGGGGTTTTCTCGGGTTCTTCCTCCACCATTAATACTGGCCGCCATGTATAGCCTATCGTGTGCTGAAAAATGGCGCTAAACCCAACAACAACAACAACAATATTAAATCCAGATATAATTACAACTCATATGATTTAATGCTTAAGATATACTTATAAGAATTAGCTGTTACCGAGAAAGATAATGATGTAAGAAACTTAAAGGAGGCATATTTCGTTTCTATTTTCAAGCCATGTATATCTGTATTGTCTTTCTTCGAAGATGGCGTACTTTTTCCTCTTGTTTCCCAAAGCATATGTTTCACTCATCCCTCCATTTCAAACCGATCAACTATGAACTGGGCCGAGTGTGATACAACCTTGTGGCAGAGTTTCAGCTTGGGTTTTTGTGTCAGCCAGTCAAAAATGCCTTTACGGAAAACACAATATATTAATTGGATTAGGATGGACTCGCTCTCACGCTGAACCTCAGACTTCCATGATCCAGAATACATTCTTAAGTGAGTTTGGCAGAATTATCTTTCGCACGTGCCATATTGAACATTAAGCTCTTCAGTCACGGGAGTATGTTGTATGCCTACGCACATGTATGCTTAAGTTATACATCTGAAACGTCAGTGTAAAATGACCTAGAAAACATTTCGTTTAAAAATCTAAAATTAGTTTACCCCTCGATAAAAACCATGACGAAGAAATTATTTTTGAAATTTGTCTAAAGAATAATTTCTTGTCTGAACATGATAGGTAAAGCTTAATCTCATGTTATAGAACGTATAGTTAGTTGTCTTCAGAATTATGCACCACCATGTCGGCCAATTCTACGCGTCGACCAACTCTGCGCAACGATACGTCATTTCTGTAAACATTGGATCACGTGTTATTTTGGTTCAAAAATCCATTTTGTATCAAGAAAGAACGAATGCACTTTAAAAGAAAAGTGATATTCATAAAGTGTACAAAATTATCCGGCATTTGGACTCGAAATGCATATGAAAATGTGATTTCTAAATGTCAACATGAAGACCCACTCCATGACCTTCTTGAACCGGTAACCCAGAAAATCCGATTTACTATGTATCTTTTAGAATCATACAAATAAATACATTATATAAAAGAGGGAATTGTATACCTTAAAACAATTCTGCATTTTAATCCAAGTATCCCATTTTGCAAGAAGTTGTCCCACACGTACAAAATCGTCTGCTACCCAACGTGTCAACTTGCTGCGAGAACATTAATTCTCAAGAAATTCCCCGGCGTATAGTCTGTTTCTAAATTCAACAGTAATTTTTCCCCATCAACAAGACGTTGTAAACACATTGCATCCTATTCATTGTTGTTTTTCTTCCACATAATAGCTTATTTATTATATAAAATGTTGAACATTACTAAAACAATTTACAAGATCGGCTTAGTTTGCTTAATATCTCTTGCCATTTATTGTCATTTTTACGCTAAATTTCGTAAAACTAACTATAAACCTGACCTAATGACTCGACTGAACTTCTGACAGAAACAGTCCAAAGTAATATATTTCATTTCTTTAGCCCTATGGATAAACATTACATCTTTTCAAAGTGGTGCGCAGAAGAGGCCGACATATCGCGAGTCAGGAAAACACGAGGGTGGTATCCCCTGTGTTCAAAATTAATATTTTTTGGAACAGAATATTCTGGTGACAATTGCCTCTTTTCAAATGGTTAGCATTGCTTTATTTTATTTTAGTTAATCGGTCGAATTCAGTATGCGCTTTGCTTCAATATTGGAGACGAAAATCTTAGGTGCGCGGAAATGTCCGACAGTATTGTACACAATCCTTCAGAGTGCAACAAACAATTAGTAAATCCGATGGCTTTTAGAATCCAAGACCAGCTGAAAACACAATTGCCTGCATGACATCATTTTGAATTGTTCTTTGAAAATTCGTAACATTTCACTGCAGTCAGATAAACATATTATTAATGATAACATTCTATGGTCCTCCCTGGTATCCCATGACCTTGCATCAGATCACCTCTGCATTATATGCCATCTTGACGTATTAGTCCCTAACTCTCTACCTTTATATGCTACTAAAAGAAATCTCCGTATCATAAATAGAACCAAATTAATGCACGACATCCAAGCTAACCTAACAACTTGCTTACCTCCTACCGCAGAACAACTCGATAACTGTCTGCGTTCATTGCTTGACAAACATGCCCCAGCTACCAAGTGCAGAGTATCAATTCAAAAGTGTTCTCCATGGTATAGCAGTGGTAGGGACCAGCTTCGCACTGCTAAAAGAGACCGCCGTAAAGCTGAGAGGCTCTGGCTTTCCACCAGACTCACTATTCATAAGCAAATCTATGAAGTCGCTAAGAAGAATGTCACAAATATAGTCCATGCAGCGAAATCAGCCCACTACACTACTAAGATCATTGAAAGTTCCAGCTGCAAAGAGCTCTTCGAGATTACTAACAAGCTAATGTCAAGGAACAAATCAACACCACTTTTAACTACCTTCTCTCCAGTCGTCCTTCCGGACATGTTAGCAAATTTCTTCCGTGACAAAGTACAACCCATTAGAGATAAGCATGACACCACAATTTCAATTGACTCGTCGTCACCATAGAGTTGGGATACAGAACTTGAGCGGCAACCATTAGCAGCATTTGAACCTGTCTCTATGGATTTTGTACGTACAATCGTGATGAAGAGTGCACCAAAGTCATGTGAACTTGATCCAATTCCAACATCACTGCTGTTTGAGTGCTTAGATCCAGTATTGCCTTCACTAACTGATGTTATTAATACCTCTCACTCATCCGGGGAATTCCCATCATTTTTCAAAACTGCCATTGTAAAGCCTCTGCTGAAGAAACGAACACTAGACCATAACGATTTAAAGAACTACCACCCAGTTTCTAATCTCCCATTCATATCAAAAATCTTAGAAAAGGTTGTTCTATCCCAGCTTGTATCTCATCTAAATTCAAACAGTCTTTTTAGCAATATACAGTCTGCATATCGCCCTTACCACAGTACTGAAACTACTCTTCTAAAAGTAGTTAATGACATTCTCTCTGCGTTGGATAGCGGAAAGATTACAGTCCTCACCCTCTTTGATTTGTCTGCAGCATTTGACACAATAGACCATGATATATTACTTCACCGTCTCCAGCATGTATTTGGCATTCATGATACAGCCTTATTGTGGTTCAAGTCCTACTTGGTCAACAGGACACAAATTGTATCTGCAAATGGAATACACTCTAGCCCAGTTGATCTATGTTGTGGTGTTCCACAGGGGTCTGTTCTTGGACCTGTTCTCTTCATTCTCTACACGCAGCCGCTCTCAAGTGTCATAGATCATCATACAGTGTCTCACCAGTTGTACGCTGATGACACCCAAATATACAAATCTAGCCACCCAACTGAAGTTGATGCTACCATCCAAGGTGTAGAGAGGTGCATTTCTGATGTGAAATCATGGATGACATGTAACAAGCTGCAGATGAATGATGATAAAATTGAGGCCATCCTGATCACAACACAAAGACTTTCTCATTCACATCCTTTAACTCAAACAATAAATATCAGCAAGCCAACATTAAATTCACACAATCAGTACGAAACCTAGGTGTTACTCTGGACAGTACTCTCACATTGCACCAACATGTCATGAATATATGCAAGGCTGCATATCTTGAGCTGAGACGCATCAGCTCAGTTCGCAAATATCTTTCAGTTGATGCCACTAAAACACTTGTGTGTTCATTAGTACTTTCAAGACTGGACTATTGTAACTCAATTCTGTCTGGTTCATCTCAATATCTACTCCAGAAACTTCAAAAAGTTCAAAACACAGCTGCTCGGATCATGCTTAAAGTACCACGATCAGAGCACACCTCCCCGCTGCTCTGTACCCTACACTGGCTATCCATTCGATCCAGAATCAAACACAAAATTTGTTCTCTGTGCTACGTTTCACTGTCGGACTCTAGTACAACATACCTATCCGATCTCACCCATGTGTACACACCAGCAAGATACTTACACTCCTCCTCTGACAATCGTATACTCATTATTCCCACTATGAAAACATAGTCATTTGAAACGCGTTATTTTGCATACCAAGGCCCAGGAACGTGGAATGAATTGCCCACTGAACTTAGACACAAAGACACAGTGATCACAATCAAGAGGGCTCTCAAAACTCACTTATTTCGACTGCAAGAACAAACTTAAAGATCTAATAATGTTTCCTACCTGGAATATTCTCATTCCGTTTTCTTTTTTTTAATGTTTTTTCTAATTTCATGGTGTTTGTTTTTGTAATAATATTATTATATGTTTTTATCTTCTAGGTGTTGTCTAATGTTGTAAAGCGCTTAGAGCTTCTAAAGATTAGGCGCTATACAAAGTTCTCATTATTATTATTATTATTATTATTGACGGCATATAATTTCTTCACAGACGTCGTATAATGTCTTCACTGACGTCATAATATCTTAACTGACGTCACATAACTTCTTCACTGACGTCACATAATTTCTCCACTGACGGCATATAATCTTTTCATTTTACGCGGGTATTTTCCCTTCGTCTTGTGCATGTCATTATAATAATATTATGTTGGCCGGATAAAACTTCAATGTGGTTAATAGCATACCAAAGTACCATATGATTTTAAGGGCAAAAGGTACAACTTCAGTGTGGTTAATTGCACACCAAGGTACCTTATGATTTTAAGGGCAAAAGGTACAAAGTCAATGTGGTTAATTGCACACCAAAGTATCATATGATTTTAAGGGCAAAAGGTACAACTTCAATGGGGTTAATTGCAAACGAAAATATCATATGATTTTAAGGGCAAAAGGTACAACTTCAATGTTGTTAATTGCACACCAAAGTATCATATGATTTTAAGAGCAAAAGGCACAACTTTAATATGGTTAATTGCACACCAAGGTACCTTATGATTTTAAGAGCAAAAGGTACAACTTCAATTATGTTAATTACACACCAAAGTATCATATGATCTTAAAGGTAAAAGGTACAACTTCAATGTAGTTAATTGCACACCAAGATACCTTATGATTTTAAGAGCAAAGGGTACAACTTCAATGTTGTTAATTGCACACCAAAGTATCATCTGATTTTAAGGGCAAAAGGTACAACTTCAATGTAGTTAATTGCACACCAAGGTACCTTATGATTTTAAGAGCAAAAGGTACAATTTCAATGTTGTTAATTGCACACCAAGATACCTTATGATTTTAAGAGCAAAGGGTACAACTTCAATGTTGTTAATTGCACACCAAAGTATCATCTGATTTTAAGGGCAAAAGGTACAACTTCAATGTAGTTAATTGCACACCAAGATACCTTATGATTTTAAGAGCAAAAGGTACAACTTCAATGTTGTTAATTGCACACCAAGATACCTTATGATTTTAAGAGCAAAGGGTACAACTTCAATGTTGTTAATTGCACACCAAAGTATCATCTGATTTTAAGGGCAAAAGGTACAACTTCAATGTAGTTAATTGCACACTAATGTACCTTATAATTTTAAGAGCAAAAGGTACAATTTCAATGTTGTTAATTGCACACCAAGATACCTTATGATTTTACGAGCAAAGGGTACAACTTCAGTGTTGTTAATTGCACACCAAAGTATCATATGATTTTAAGGGCAAAAGGTACAACTTCAATGTAGTTAATTGCACACCAAGGTACCTTATGATTTTAACAGCAAAAGGTACAATTGCAATGTTGTTAATTTCACACCAAAGTATCATATGATCTTAAGGGCAAAAGGTACATTTTCAATGTGGTTAATTGCACACCAAACTATCATATGATTTTAAGGGCAAAAGGTATAACATAATAGCATGAATAAATCAAAGAAGTTATTTCCTGCTTAAGAAGTTTTAGTAATAAACACTGAAAATGAAAGGAACCATACACAAGAAATAAAAGATTGTTTCTGAAGCTATGAAAGTAGTACGAGTACTCACTACCTTCTTTAAGTAAACTGTTTCCAAATGTTCGTCATCAGTATCAAATTTTGCACAAGATAGTAGCATCGAACTATAAATACGATATTCTCAGACAAACAAAATAATAAATTGCTGTAATGGCGATACAACTCTGCTGTTTTATCATACGTCACACATGGCTTCACAAAAATACATTTTCCGGTTTTTGACACGTGCTAGAACCATGTGCCCAGTTGAATCCCGATGATATTACAGCCACTTGTAAATATCTATATCCGTTAAGAAACTGACGGGGGAAGAACATTTATTCCTTGCCACATCATCTGATATGTTGTCTTAATTTTCATTTAATGACAGCATTTAATCGTTCTAAAGTGACATTTAGTGAGGCGAAGTGCAAAAAGTAGTCCTTTAAGTGGCTTCGGATGTCCTCGGTATTTAATGTGACTTTGCCTGAAAATTCATAAATCAGCCAGAATGCACCTGATAAACCCAGTCCAGATAAGAAAGATACGTGCATATCCCAAGTAGCCGGAAAAGTTCTCAAACTGCCATATTGGATTAAATGATTGTGAAAATCGGTATTATGAAGAATCTTACATTTCAATGGGGTTGTTTGGAATTTTAATTTTAATGTGTTTTCCAGGAATTGTAATTTCCATGGGTTGTTTGTAATTTAAATTTCAAAGTGGTCATTGGGAATTATAATTTCCAAGGGGTTGCTGGGAACTATAGTTTCCATGGGGTTCTCGGGAATTTGTACTGTCTTATTTTTTCTTGCGATGAATTGAGGAAAGAAAACGTCACTGTACTGTTCTGTCAAGGTTATATTGAGAGATAAATGATATTATATAAACTAGAAAATTATTCTCAAAGACAATTAAAACTGTTTCAAGATTTATAAAACGTACTTCAAAATGTGCTTATACCAGCTGGAAATAAAAGCTTGAAACACCGTGATTGGATTAAAAATCAGGGCAGTATCATAAAATTTGGAGAAGATTTTCATAATACAAAGACAACTGTGCCTTGATAAAGACAAGACAAATTAAGTACACAAAAAATTAAAATAAACTTTTGATCTTAAATATGAAATAAATGATTCTGACAATCGTTGTCGAGAAGTAAAATCTTCGAGTATTGATCTGCCATGACACGAACGAAACAAACTGCCCGAAAGTCCACAGGAAAATGCTGAAAACAGTTTCATAGAACTCTGTGCAAATATGCGGTGACAGAATGTCAGACAAACATATGGAATATTTAAACATAACTTTGTAGACAAATAGAGAATTGTGTTCCACATGCTGCCATGTGCAAAAAGGCAAATGGTGAAAAACAGGGAACTGTTTGACCTGGAAAAGTACTTTGAAACTAAAAGAATAGAGACAAGTGAAGGACCTTTGTTCACAATGTTCGTACCGAAAAGGGACACAAGAGATCGACCTGTCTGGAATACTAGTGGAGAGACGACCCACAGTGTCAATGGTAATGATTGCGCTAGATTTAAGAAATATAGACTTCGCCAAATTAGCAGAAGCGCTGAATAGGAGGGGAGACGGAGGATACCTTTGTGGCCCTTAGGTTATCAAACAAAAATACAGTAGGGAAAAATATAAATAGGACGATAAATAGCAATAGTTAAACAAGAACTACAAATATCAAATCTACCCTTGGAATTAGAAGCCACAGCTGAGCGCTTCAAAAAGAAATTTCAAATCAAAGTTACAAAGGCCAGAATGGATACCCACCCGGGATACCCCATACAAAATAGATAAGGATCCTTGAAATAGAAAAAAAAAGATCAATTCGATGACAAAAGTATTTTACTTACATGGTATTCTGGTTGTGACGTGGTATATGGGGTAAATAAACCACAGGAAATGCAGTAACTGTTGGAAGGTAGGACACAAGCCTAAGAAATGGTCCAACACCAAAAGAGCAGGAAACACAGCAAAGGACAACTCGCATTAGTTAACTAAAGATCTATCCCAAACAGAGTAAACAACAACAATAAACAGAAAGAGAATGATAAACAACATGAGAAACAACAGCATAACCAGCAAAAATCCAACAACACAAAAGCGGACCAGAAAAAGGAAAACAATAACAGCAACAACAGCAAACACAACAGAAACAACAATAACAACAAAAGGAAGCACAAGAGAAACAACCGAAACAAATCCAAGAAAACACTAGCGGTGACAAAGTAACACAAAATTCAGCAACTATGACAGCAGACTTCATGGAATGGACTGTTAAGAAGAGAAAGCCAAGACCAAAGAAAAAGCCAGAAGAAACCTTCATAAACAACAGCAAAAATGGAACCGGAAGAGATGAAAAATTATTACAAACTTGACTTTGACGAATAGCTATAGGAATAAAATGTGTGCAGCAACGTTTTAACTTTATGAAGAAAAGAAAAAGATCCGTAAAGAACAAAACACTTACAATCATGCAAACACTAGAAATTTGTTAGGCAACTTACGAATAACCAAAACCCCAAAATGCAAAACTATCATGCAAATGGGTACAAATAAAAAGCAAAACAAAAAAAACCAAACATATAAATACAAAGAAAATCATAATACATATTCTAAAATGTGATGTGTCATGTGATTTGGATATTTAACGTAGCTTTAAAAAATTTTCAGTCATATCGCTACGATGTTTGCAATGTGGCAGTTTATAGTGATGTCTAGCACTGGGCATCATGCCGCAGACATGTAGCATGATGTGCCACCCAGTCACATTATTCTAACACCAGGCCAGCCAGTCCTAACACTAACCTCTTAATGCTAAGCGCCAAGCGAGGCAGCTGTTAGTACCATTTTTGTAGGTGTTTGGTTTGACTCGGTCGGGGATCGAACTTACGACCTCCTGCATCCAAAGCGGACGCTCTAACCACTAGCCGCCGGAGCGGTACTTCAGAAATGTATATATTCTATAGCATTTATCAACACATTATAACGCCTTTAGGTACACATACAATTAGATAAGGGACATCCCTGTAGCATTAGACAAATAATATAAATCGACGCCCCGCCACCCCCCACACACAAAAAAGATATATATATTCTTTTGATCATTGTTACTTAACTTTTCCCGTCATTTATAAGTCCAGAGATATCGTCGCATGACACAGGGGAATATCCTCATATTTTCATGGATTTTCGCCCGTATCATGCTACGATGTTCAGAGAGAGAGAGAGAGAGAGAGAGAGAGAGAGAGACTTAGAGACAGAGAGACAGAGACAGAAAAGGACGGGCGGACAGAGACAGAAAAAGACAGACACACAGAGATAGAGAGACAGATTTATATATTCTCTTTTTTATTTGTCGAAGTTTCATATATGAAAGAGGGGTGGGCAAGATAGACGCGAGTCAAACATAACACTTTATACTCATGTTCTCGAATTTTACAAAACCATGCAATTTAAGCCGAATTTAAATCATACTTGAAATTTTAATTTGGAACGGACAATAAATTGATCAATTTCAGCTGAGACAGTTATTACTTTCAGAATTATTTAGACAAGTAAACAACTGTATTCGCAAGTTCAAAATTAATCATCGCCTTTAATGCACAAATTCATTAACTTCGCTAACAAAATTTTCACTGAGTTGGAAGGCCATTATTTCCTTCGATCTGTTGGATTTGGCAGGACCTGGCATGCACAGCAAGAAACCTCATCGACAAACATGGCAAATAGTAACAAAACGCCCCTCTAAATGAACTAGTCAATCGCCACTTATCCACTCAATGGTCACTTCTAGAGGATAGCCATAAGGTTTGTTGTCCGCCCTTTCAATGCCAATTTAATACAACAGGAAGCACAATTAAACGTCACAATGGCCAATATCAACTGTCTGAAGTCGTGATTGCATTGCATATTCATCATTAAATGAAGGCATAGAAGTGAGAGCTGATAAAGGGAGATAAATTATATGGTCGGAAAGAGTTCATTTCGGCGTTATGATTACTTAAGCAGAGGCCGATGTCAATGACGCTAATATCAAAAGCCAAGACCTCTTGCCTCGGGTAGTTTACACTCCTTCAATCGGTGACATTCGGATAGGAAAGTGCGAGTGTAAGCAAGTTATTTTAGAACCGGTGTGAAAGTAAATGTGAGCGAGGTTGAATTGGCCACGTGTATTGCCTACTTCCGGAGGATCTTCGTTTTATTGCAGTTCACTTTTACCTTGTTCATAGCTGCGGAGGGGGTGGGGGTTGGGTAGGGAGCCGCTCTAAACAGATGGGGCTATTTTTTTTAAAGACGTTAGACAGAATATATGTAACATATTTTTTATTGCGCCATTTCCATCTCTTATATTAAACCTATGTAAAATAATAATTCAAGAAATAAATATTATGATTTTTTTCAGATTGAATTATGTTTTGAGTACAGATCGGCATAACCATGTACATAGCCGTTTCTTATCATGTGACCAGTTTAGTGTAAGGGGAAATTTAGACTTATAACTCAAAATTTATAATTTGTCGATGAAGTTTAATGGATTTAATCTAAAGAAATTTAAAGAGGCCTTAGCTGCCAATCATTGTAATTATATTTGACAGGTATTAACGATATTGGCCAAATTCTATGCAATACTTGACCAACTTATTTAGGAGTTGGGTGAGCGATATAAAGTTCAATTTATGTCACATTGTTCAAACGTCTTTGTTATAGAGAATTCGTCATCGTCTAGCCTTTTGTATATAGATCAGCAGATTTCCTGCAGTACTGCATAGCGCTGGAGAGCAATGTTTTGCTAAAAGCGAAATTATATCGCCATGAATTTGGCTAGATGACTAACCAGGATTAATAAACCAGAAGATAAATCAATCTTTATTTTGGTGATATTCAGAAGACTCCAGACATTATTTATCTGAAGAAGTTATCTCATTACTTACCGAGACTCACAGGCACCGTGCTAACTAGAACCAAAGGGAAAATTGAGTACGAATAATATCGGCAGTGACCAAGTCTAATTTCTAAAGTATGATTGACACATTGGCAAATATTGGTCATAGAGAGTTTCTGTTTTTCTCTGTTTATTTTAGAGCTCTGGTAGAAATATTGAGACCTATGACTGTGCTTGTAGCTATTTCATACTTAAAATTGAAAAGGAGCTGTCTTGCTTGATAGGGTTATTTCATACATACAAGGTGTACTAACATTTATGCGTCTGCTCTAAATTAAGGACAGAAAACGTCACCATCAGAACAAATATTAGTTCACCATTCATTCCAATCATCTAGACATTTGGTAAACAAAATACAAATATTATCGGATTTATTTAGTACCGAAGTGCATCCAATTATTGTATTTATTAAAACCGGGATTTCATCCAATAATCTTATTTATTCAGTACGGGAGTTCATCCAATAATCTTATTTATTCAGTAAGGAAGTTAATCTAATCATCTAATGTATTTTTAATATAGAATTTCATCCAATAATCTTATTTATTCAGTACCGGATTTCATCCAGTTATCTTATTCATTACCGGATTTCATCCAAGTATTTTATTTATTCAATACGAGTTTTCATTCAATTATCTTAATTAATCATTACGGGAGTTTATCCAATTATCTTCTTTATATAACACGTGAGTTCAAGCAGTTGTTTTATTTACGTAATACGGGAGTTTATCCAATTATCTTCTTTATAGAACACGGGAGTTCAAGCAGTTGTTTTATTTACGTAATACGAGAGTTCATCCAATTTACCAGATAGCTTTCAAGACGATGATACGCGTTGTAGTTGTGTGGTTATCGTATCATCCTTCAGAACGTATTATTACTTTACCTTTTATCTAATTTCTATTAAGTTTTATTGGGATGATTTGAAACTTTAAAAAGTAATACCATAATTTAAAAAATAATGCACTGGCAATTCAACAATTACAAGATATATTTATCCTGTGCTCACTATTCAGTATTATTTTCCTTTCTTAACAGATATTGTCAACATAGATATTTACCTTAGTTTAATTTTAAAATTAAAATTTCTCGATAGATACATGTGGCATTTGATCCAAATCTTTAAGTGTTTCACTCAAAGGTTGCCGAGCAACTTTAAACTCACGTTCCGGGTTTAAAATAAATACCAGATTACTTTAAATAAGTGCACGTTATGAATTAAATGGGATATGTCATTTATAATATACTCACCTACATGCCTGGATTGTCGGTATGTGGATGGTTTTGTTCACACTATGGGTGCAAAGAACTAAACCCCCAATTATAAAATGGTAGACTGTTTGTGCATAAGCAAACACAAACGTTAGTCTCTTTTGCACGCACTCCCGGTAATCATAAAGCTAATATTATGCTACATATGTTTACTTTAAATTACATGTTGTCATAATAAGAAAAGCAAAAGCGACATTTAAAATATAACGGAGTCGTAAAAGGAACAATGGTGAGTTTTCGTGTCTTATGGTTAACTTTGCGCACCTGTTGCCAAAGATTTTCGTAAGTGATAAACACAGAAATTTAAATTAACTCCGTTAAAAGGAATGTGTGTTTCAAGAAATTTGATAAGAAATAAATGTCAGCAAGTACCCTATCTCTTCTACATATGTGATTTAAGCCCTGTAGAGAAATGAATGGCATTTGTGCAAACACAATCTTACAAGTTATAGGACAAAAGCCTTCTGTGTAGTAAACAGATGACGCTGAGTAAATGCCACTTAAGGATCTCGTAATTAAGATTTCGCCTGAAAAATACATCTACTTGGAATTTATTTCTAAATCAAACACTTGATACCGTGTATTCTTTTAAGGAATCTGGGTGTTTCATTAATTTTAAGATACCTCTATCTATCACTAAATTATCTGATTAGATGCATTTCGCATATTTTTTTTACCTTCGATGTCAAATCATATTTATTTTTTTCCAGTTATATTACACATATATTTGCTAACGAAGAAATACCCAGACAGAGAGTAAAGATGTAAAATATTAACTTTGAAAATGCAGTAAATTTCTGAGTGTAATATTCAAACTTTATACATAAGAAATTGAAAAAGGAAAGCATAAAAAATGAATCCTTTGATTATTGTTACGTCCCAATCATTGTAGTTGTCTAAAATTGTTTTGCAGGAAAAAGTGAATATTCCTAAGACCATTATTGTTAATTACCTCCATTAACACAGACGATGACTTACACAATTTATTTTCAATGTGATGTTCAATAAATTATTCTTACATGAGAGAAGAATTAGGTATGAATTAGAGAAAACCTTATTTTATATAAATATTTATATTACTGTACAGGCAAGATGGAAGAGACGCTTTGACTGTATGTAAATGATGTTATCTGGCGGAATCGAGTGCTTCTTTTCTGAAGAAAAGAAAACGGAACTATTATAATAAAATAGTTTATCATCGTCGTCGTTGTCGTCGTCATCATCAATATTTATATCTTGAAGACTTTGCCATCATAGCCAGTTCTAATCTGCATTATTACTATTTAAGCCATTATTGAAAGCAGATGAAATTACCGAAAAGTATGCATACTTACATTATCTTTCATCTGCACCGGCGCAAATGAAATTATTGTTCACACCTTAAATATTAAAATTAGGAAATTTAGGTGAACTTTGGTAATTTCGGTGTTAAATTTCTAACTTTTATTATCGTACACGTATCGCTGCCGTGTACTTCAAATGCGTCAAGCGTCTATGACAACATTTACAATAATTTCTGACTGAGTTTTGATAAGTATTTGTTAGAACAAGTCCCTTTCTTAGGAACGATTTCATATATTTCAAACTTCAAACAATTTCTTTAGAAATATATTTAAATCTTACCCTCTAAACATTATTATTATCATTGTTGTTATTATTGTTATTATCCGTATTATTATTATTATTATTATTATTATTATTTGACTCCTTCCTCTTTCGACGTGCTATGAAATGCTTATCGCTATCAAACCGATTCAAATATCCATTAGATTAGAAGCAACAGGCAAAGAATGAGTGGCTACATCAGGAAGTAACCTTATCCATCCTCGAGACTGGTGCTTGACATGCATCAGTCATGTATATTGACAGATTAATTTATGTACCGTTTTAAAATGATGCCCAGATTTAAATTCATGGTGTTGATAATTAGTTCATCCTGTGTACTGAAATTAAGCGCCGTGCTTCCGGAACACGTGAAAACCACCTGAGATTGTATGTTCTCAGTTCTCAGTTATGAATGTATAAGCAGGTTTCTTTTGGGGGCGGGGGTATTCTCTTTTGTTTTGTTTTTTTGTGTTTTTTTTAATACATATTGTATAGACTTTGATTGCAAACTTGTCAATTTGTCTACCTTGGTATCTTTCATTTATATATATATATAGTGTGTGTGTGTGTGTGTGTGTGTGTGTGTGTGTGTGTACGCTGTATCAATGAAATACCATGATACCATGAGATATATAAATTTTTCGTTGAAAGGAAACGTAGCTTGCCGAGTTTCCTTTCAATGAAAAATGTATACAACGAGTGGTATATCATTGATAAAGCGTAGTTGATGTACATATATTTTATTTATAGCACATACAAATACATATATTTTACCTTTGAACGGAATTAAGATTTACTACAGGCAGTTGCGTATTGAAAGAATGAAAGAACTCCTTACATCCCCGAGTGTGTCCGTTACAAAATATAGTTCTATGCCTTTTGTGGCTATTCACAATCACCTTTGCATATTGATAAGTTGATTGTATTCTTTTTTTAGTTTCTATTTTTCTTGACATTGATTAAATCAATATAATAAACACTTGTGATTTAAACATGAAAGATGGTTTTAATGATGAAAGTAGAGCACAACAAACACCTGGTTAGCTAAGCCATTCACGTGCAAGCTTAGCCATTCACGCATCAGCGCATGGAAATTAATGTGGAATAGAAACTAAGTGAAATGCCGAAATGAAGTAATTAAAATATTTTAATGTATTTACAGTTAATTTGTCATTATTCTGCTTTAGTAACAGCACCACCGACCATAAACTCTCTCTCTCTCTCTCTCTATCTCTCTCTCTCTCTCTCTCTCTCTCTCTCTCATCCTTTGGTCGAGTTAAGTCCAGAGACATCGCGGGATGACACAAACGAAAATCCTCTACGCTCATTATTCCATAGATTTTAGTCCGTATCTTGCTACGATGGTCCACCGAGAGAGAGAGTGGGAGAGAGGGAGAGAGAGGGGAAGGGCTTTGGATATTTTCGTATTTAATTAATAATAATCGATTTTTAGAACATTATTGTTTGTTTAAGGAACAACAACAACAACAAAAACAAAACATTAAATACATCACAGTAGCCGATAATTACATCAAAGTAACCGATAAATTTACCGTGTAATGTCGAAATAGTTTGCAACTTTGTATCATGGATAAACACTGTAGATAAATCACAAGGAAAGAGCACACACATCGTTACGACGAATCATATTCTTGTAGGTTATTTGGTGTAATTTCTATTTCAAGGTTTTAATCCAGCCCAAATTCATTTTCTCTCTCACTCCACATTTCTGCTTAGCTTGTCCGTTATGCGGGTGGGGGGGGGGGGAGGGGCAGAACGCAGAAAGGGTTGTGATGAAAATGTGTACCATATTAAATTCATTTAGAAAACAGGGATTGTTAACACTTTTTATCGTTATTTTCACACATTACTAATGATTAATGTGTGGGAATAAATCAATGATCTAGAATCAATTGCAGACGTTATCAAGAATGTTTATATATTCGTATTATTGCACCATGGGCGGATCACAATTTGATATACCTACAGTGTTGGTATATATGATTGCATTATACCAACACTTTAAATGCCATGTTTTTTTTAATGTATGTGGTATAAATAAATAAATTATATATATATATATATATATATATATATATATATATATATATATATATATATATATATATATATATATATATATATATATATATATATATATATATATATATATATGTGTGTGTGTGTGTGTGTGTGTGTGTGTGTGTCTTTATATTGAGCAGTTTATCCATTTTTATGCCGTTTTGATGTTATGCGATGTGGTTAAGTCATTATATGCGATACTTTTGTTATTACATAATTTCCTGCTCTAATATTGGATCTTGTTTTCCAATTTATTTTTTATTTATTGGGAATGACATTAAGTTTCATGGCATAGTTACTGCTGGGTAGTTTGAACGCTATATGAATTTTCTTTAAACCTAAAAATAATGCACACCATAAATTGCACTAGAATAGAAATGGTTATCTGTCACCAAAAGTTATTTCGGTTTCCTTCGTATAAAGATCGGACTTACCGGAGTGCTTCTCAAGGGTATGAATGAAGCAAGACTTGCCTAATTACCCAAAAAGCTGATGAAATTTCCTTATAATTTATCGAGAAGTTGTTTGCATAAAGTACTCCGTGACGGTTTGAACGCTTTTTATACTTTTCAGACACTAGTATTATGTACGCATTCCCTCTTTCATGACACTGACTGGTTCGCTCTTGGATCAAAATTTCGTTTGATAGACTAAAACGTGCACGAGAATAAGTAAGCTTAAGGACATGTTCCAGAAATGTACAGACGAGAAAGTAGACTGCAATCCGATTTTGTCTTTTAAAGCACCTATTTAGGAACAATCGTCTAGAGAGTTGGACATATTTGCAAAGAATTATAATTTGTGTCCTAAATCCATTTTCTTTTTTCTTACAGTTGCTACCAGGTACACATACGGCTGCAGTATTCCTTGATTAGTGAAAAAAATTTTTCTCTCTGTATTCTGAAACAGCAGACAGCTTCAGTTCTTCTCGCAATCTAATTCTATCGCCAATTGTGCTGAACCAAGACTCTGCCGTTCCGCTCCTGATAAGCATAATGTAAACCAACCAGTTCACTGCCATTTCAATAGCGCGTGTCATTCGTTAAGCGATTGTCTTATTCTTCAAATTGAATAAGCAGAAGGCAAAGAATAAGGAATGTTATTGTGCTGACAGTTATAGACAATAACGTCGTTTGATCTAACTTTGCAAAGAAACGAAAAAATTTATTTTGTACTCCTTACGTCATTACTGAAAAACGAAAGAAAAACAAGTAGATTATTCCTTCGAGACGAACACTCCAGAAACTGTTCAATATAAACTTGGAACCGCCATTATAGAAACAAAATTTAGGCGACATTCTATTTGGGAACAGATTAAATAATGCGATTGATTGTATTTTTGTCAATGCATATTTATGGAGGGAGATTACCGCCATAATTCTATGCATGTATTTTCTAATCTTCCTTGATGCGTTATTGTAAAAGGCTGCTTGCAAGTGCGCCATCTATTGTCATAATGAGGCATTATGCTAACTTCCACAATGCTAACTTGCAATGTGCTTGATTCTACATCAAAGGTGCAATCTGTGTAACTTGTGATATAGCAAGTTTATAAATAGAATATAAAAACTTGTAAAAACTGACATAGCGCTTGCCGTACGACAAACTGCAGAATCAATCCAGTAATTGGCAAATTGCACGATACAAGGAGGCAGAAGAAAAGTTGATCTGAGCACTTGCAAGCAGCCATTTACAGCTTGCATCAATGAAGAATAGAAAATGCATGACCAGAATTATAAATGTAGCACTTGAAAGCAGTCATTGATAATAATGCAGACTGAAAGTAGCACTTGCAAACTGCCACATGCAAGTTGCATCAATGAAGAATACAATATCAATGGATGCCGTTATGAATGTAGCACATGCAAGCAGCCATTTACAATAACGCGTCAAGGAATATTAGAAAACACTCGCATACAATTATTGCGGTAACCCCCTCATACATATCAGAGTTCCATTAACAATAACCCAAACATTAACTCTTAAAACAAAAAAAAAATATTAAAATAGAAAATAAAAAGCATATTCAATGATTTTGTATCCTCCGCATACCGTGGTGAGGTTAGTGAAAGTATAATACAATTAAATCTGGCTGCGACGTTTGAAGCGGGGTCATATAGTTAGTGGAAATACGAAGACAGGAAAACAAGTTTCCTCGCAGTGTCACAAAAAAGCACTATAGGAAATGCACGTATATTAAAGGAGATTTTGTATTTATTCCAAATAGCCCAAACAGACGGTGTAGGATACATTCCAATAGCCCAAACGGACGGTGTATAATACATCCCAATAACCCAAACGGACTATGGGATACATTCCAATAGCCACAACGGACTGTGTGGGATACTTTTTCAGTTAACTGAATTACATGGTGTATATTACAATAAACAACACCGTATCATAATCTGTTGTGTACACTATCCAAAGAAAAAATAGTAAGGTACGAAATTACATATGCAAGGTAAAGTAAATAAAATATCTCTCTAGGGAGAAAACGATAACTGCGTTGTTAAGGGCAATAATATGAAGATAAAATCAGCCGTTATGCAATACAAATTCGACTTTATGGAATACAGGACGCAATTTCTGTGCCTAAAAGCTTGACAATCGAAGTAGCTAAATTATTTATAACTCCATCATTCTGGGTATCCCTAAGTTCTAGAAATTTAAACATATTTGGACGTTTTCTGAAATATTTATCTTTATATTTAGCCCTTAGATATTTCTACAAAAAAAATTCAAACTCAAAACGAATTTCATCTTCAAAGAGGTTACAAAATGAACAAAGCTTATCTTTAATTAGAGTATTAGGTCTCGCCCATCTACCAACTTCAACTTCGAATCTGTGAGAATATATCCTAAATTTAGCAATCGCTTTTCTACATTTCAAAGAATAGATGCTGTCAAGGTAAGGTTCTGTTTTTACAAAAATGCAATATTTACATAAAATAATTCTTGAGACGATCCATCCAAGGTTTCGTCAGTGTCTCGAAATGATTAGTCAGTCACATATCTTGTTTTCTGAAGCTGTAAATTTATAAAGGTATTTTGTAAATGTAAAATACCGGGTTTTAGCTCGCCCAGCCGATGCTGGCTACGCTTGGGTATAGGAACCACCAATTATCAAAACAAGTCAAAGGTACGAAAACTTATTTACAATGTTTTAGTTTTTCATCACGGTAGTTTAATTCCACGCTTTTAGGTAAAGTACCGAATGTTCTACAACTCATAATCTTTGTTTCTGAAGTGTTAAGCGCAAGTTTCCACATTTCGCAATAATATTTTAAAAATTTTTGCCCGGTCTTAAGGTCTTCGGACGAAGCTGGAAAGATGACAATTCCATCTGGGTGCATAAGATCTCTTTTTTTTTAAAAATTAACAACTAATTTGCCACCTTGAATAAAAAAGTGAAAATTTAAAACGAACTTATAGTATTAACAATTAAATCGGAAACATTCCTTAAAATTCTATCACAAGTCCAATGTAAGAAGTCTCAATTGAATTCTAGTGGTATTGCAAGTAAGTTCCAATATGGAAAGTGTTGACGTGCCTGTAGTCTCGACCGTGTTCATATGCCAGTGGCCTGCCTTGTGGCGATGTGCTAAAAGTCTTTTGATATATCATAATAATATTTTCCAAAATGTTCTTATTTGAATTCACTATAATTAAAAATTAATGTTCAGTCCAAGAATATTATTTATGAACACTTTGTATTTCCAGTGAATAATACTTTGAATAATAAAAAAATCCACGCAAAGAAAATCCAAACACAACAATAAAACTGATTCTGTTTCTGTCAAGGCAATAATGAATAATTTTTAGACAAAGACGATTACAGAGCCATCTACTAGACTAGATTGCAATTACATTTTCTACAAAATACTGTCATTTAGCGGAAACTTCCATTCTAGAAGTTTCTAACATCAGAATCAAGACTGTATCTTTTTAACTCAAATTCAATTAAACATGTTTACATTAATTATGATTTGTATATTTAATCTACACTCATGAAGAAATGTTAGCTATGTACTATAATGTTCACAAAATAAATGTCACTGGTCAGATACGCTATGAACCTGATTTTTGACAAGGTCAAGTACCAAATAAAAATGTACATAAGATATCTTCACTAAGTAAATCCAAAAATATTACAAAGTAAATATACATAACAAAGAATATAAAAAAAGAAACACTTCAATATCTTCCTCTAAATCATCTACAAATACTTAAAAAGAAATGACGATAAACATTCACCACGAATACAAGAAAATTCATAACTTAACATTTTAACATATCTGATCCTTGACTTGTCAATGCTTTACATCGATTTGATCACCTTTAGAATATTTCTCCGTAAACCAAGCCTTGTTAGTTTTCAGCACACGTTACCTCTTGCTTTGTAATCATACGCTATGGCGAGGTCAATAAACGCACAAAATGTTTTACTTTGACTAATAATATATGCAATAAGCCCAAGTTTTTTAAAAAAAAATGTCGCCTGTACTCACCTGTTTCTGAATCGTGCTTGTGCTTCCATAAAGAACCGATATGCTATGCCAGTCAGTAGGTTATTATTATGCATAGGTGTAAATAATTAACCTCTGTAACTATTAACATCGTCTAAATTGGCCTTTATACGCAGCTGTAATACTAGATCTTCAGACCACATTTCTGGAAAGTGACTACTTTTAATTGTAGAATTTAAATAAATTACTGAATGTTTGTTGTCAAGAATATCTTTACAATAGTAATGAAATTCATTATTAATCATATCTCTATGAGCAATGCGTTCTAATTTTATTTTATGCAAAGTCTTGTCTACCTCCTGTCTTTATTTAATTCATTCAACATGATACTAAACTCTCCTATAAATATTGCAAGAAGTATCCATTGTGACATCTGAGGATTTAGAATTCGTAATATCTTTTAACATTTTCCAGTACAGCTTAGAATCAGTATATTTCTCTCTTTTAAAGTCTAATGTTTTCTGTGCTTTATGTTTATACTTTGTAGACCAATTTCATTTTTTTTTGCTTCTTGTCTTATTGCAACTCTTTAATTATCTAATTAACTCTTTAAAAAATTATCCGTTTTTCTTGACATGTATCATTAAACCAAGGATTATATTTAAAATTATATTTCTCTGTCAAACAGGTAAATCCAGGTATGGATCAAAGGGTTAAAATCAAATACAATATTTTATGTAGGACATATTTTACTGTATGTGTAAACAATTGTCAGTATTCTCACATGCATTTCTGTTCTAGTAAACATTTGAACAATCATCACAATAATCTAGTAAACATTTGAACATAATTAATTTAGATGGAACTCAGAATAAAGCACACATCTTAACCCGACACTGTTTTTCGAACATTTCTGAAACATGTCCACAGTATAGTAAATATCAAATAATATGCATAAGACGGAATTATTACAAATTAAGCAAACCGCTGTATAATTATTAATATCAGCAACAAGGAAGAAGGAAACAAGCATTCACCCAAATTAACAATATTATTGTCAAAATAAATATAAAGTATAAAACAGCCTTTTGAAAAATAATTCTTTAAAACCTTTAATTTGTGTACAGTTTTATTCTATGTATCGTAAAAACAGCGTGTCTTACGTTTTTACGAACTTCTTGCACCTGCAGTGTTATATAGAGAGAAAGTATGTAGATATGCTTGACGTGGGAAGATTAAAAGAGGTCCTTGTACAAAATTCTGAAATGCTTGTCTGCATTGGTGATATCAACATTCCATAATTACGTCCTGACTTGCTGTTGAAAGGGACCAGGCAGTGGTAATGTTACAGTTTTGGATAAGTGTTGACACTTGAAGAAAAGTTCACCGGGAAAGAACAATTAACATATGTATAATAAATTACCAGTCACAGGTACAATTTCAACCTGCAAAGTAATAAATTGGATGAATCACTTATCTGATCTGGGTTGAAATTATTTTTTCCTTAAATGATTAATAAGACTGACTTATCAATACCTTTAATCCCATTCATTATACAATCAAAAGTAGCAAATTTGCTGTCCTAATGCCAGAAACATTATCTATTTCAAAAGGTTAAATCTTTCGTGTTAACGCCATTTTTTAAGATAAGGAATTTTTAGACAACAACAACAACGACAACGTCAAGATCAACGTTCTCACTAACTCATTGACCAAAAATGTCAGAATAAAAATTGACTTCTGCCATGGTTTTAATTTTCATGTATTATCCTCCTTAGCTAGTCAGTACATAAAAAAATAAACTTTCTAAACCTGACACGGTATGTATGTCAGTTTTATTTAAAAAAGATAAATAAGGCATTTTCAATTTTTTAAGCAAGTGAGGTCAGGGACTATATACATATTGATCTGCTTGTCCATTCATTCTTTTAGCGCATTCTGATCTGGCATGGGAAACATATATTACGTATTTCTTCAAATCGTCTTATAGGCAACACACACACACACACACACACACACACACACACACACACACTTTTCAGTGCAGCTGTGATAAAGACTCCTCAAGCTCTTCGTGGTTTCTATTGGCAATCGATACATTGGTTCATTCATAGATCTATTCATTCATTCATTTTTATTAGTTTATATATCCCTTCATGACCCAATAGCGAACTAAAATAATGGGCAAAGATAAAGATGCGTGGGAAATACTATATTTAAAGTTTGTTATATGACCCTTTACTTTCCTATTATGTGCAGAAAAGAAAGTTACGAGAGAAAATTACAAACACTACGGAAGAAAAAGACATGGAAAGAAGAATCTTTCAAAGTTGAATTAATATGTTTACTTATCCCCTATCCAGTTCCAGGTATATCCACAAAATGAAAAGATAAGGTCTAGTAAGCTTCTAGATTCACTAGGTGCGTTTACATACGTTCTGTCTCTTCGGTTCTCGGCTTGAGTAGCAAAGAAAAGTATTCAAATCATATGCATATCGCAGAATTGTATGTAACGAAAATTGATTTGTCCTGGTAATGCTATGAAGATACAAGAATATATCAGCAATTCGCCACGAGGATTAGACGCTACTTTTTGTAGGCGCCAAAGAATCTTAAACTCTGTTATTATTCCATTTTATTTTACAACGTGGCGTCGTGGAACCGATCAATGCCAAATAAGTCCTATTATGTTTGGTCTTACTATAGCATTTGTCTTAAAGTTCGTGTGTATTAGAACTCTATTTCGACATCTAAAACAACATAATATCATGCTCGGTGCCCTATTAAATATATCATAAATGCAGACAGATATGAATGACAATTTTGTAATTTTGTATTTATTGTATCATTTTATGTAGAGTGTCAATTATCCAGCTGATTTCTTTATTTGAGCTATCACATATGTCAAAATGGTGTCAAGTACAGACCAAGAAGTTCATATCCTGTACAAAAGAAAGTACTGATCTGATGGTAGGATTCGAACACGTGCTCTCACCTCCTTGTCTCGGCCGGACATGACAACTGAGAAGTGTGCAGTACACACATAAACATGTGCGGGTGTGTGGCTCTAACTCCCTCCCGTAAGATAAATGACTCATTTCAACAATTAATTAACCGAAATATGACAAGCCCGAAATTGAAAAATACTCAAGATTTGAAAGTAAAAAAACAGAATAAAAACAGGAAAAAACACTTATGGCAGGCAGCTTTGGAAAATATCTTCCAATTTACATCGAAAGAGGAAGTAACTGCCAACATTGCCCGAAATTAGATGACCTGAAGCTTATCTTCAATGAATGTCAGCACTACTCAACGCACAGAAGAAACCTCCAAGATGAACATGGGAATTGAAGCATCCAGTATATACCCTGATTTTTTTATGCCATCTTTTACAAATAAGGATCTTACTTATCTCAGCATCCTGAACTTCATCTCAAAGATAGATGAAAAGTGAAAGAATAGTTAATTGTCTTCTCATTGCCATTAGCCTTTCACCCGATTACTGAACCTCCCAACATCATGTCCTACACATACTAAGTTGCCCTAACGTCTAGCACACACCTAGGGCAATATAATTAATAACAAGACGTAAACGATCACCAACAACCACATAAGCAATGTAACAATATAGCATGAACCATACGTAAAACGATCACCAACAACCACATATGCAATGTAACAATATAGCATGAACCATACGTAAAACGATCACCAACAACCACATAAGCAATGTAATAATACAGTATGAACCATACATAAAACGATCACCAACAACCACATAAGCAATGTAATAATACTGTATGAACCATACGTAAACGATCACCAACAACCACATAAGCAATGTAATAATACTGTATGAACCATACGTAAAACGATCACCAACAACCACATAAGCAATGTAATAATACAGCATGAACCATACGTAAAACGATCACCAACAACCACATATGCAATGTAATAATACAGCATGAACCATACGTAAAACGATCACCAACAACCACATAAGCAATGTAATAATACAGCATGAACCATACGTAAAACGATCACCAACAACCACATATGCAATGTAATAATACAGCATGAACCATACGTAAAACGATCACCAACAACCACATAAGCAATGTAATAATACAGCATGAACCATACGTAAAACGATGACAACACTATATAAGTAATGTAATCAATAACAGGTCTGAGGATAATTAGGAATGATATAATGAAGCAGCAACGTAATATAACATCAAGATCATATTTAACAGAGGTAAGCACTGGTAATAGGCAATATATAACATAGCATGGTCCAAAACGAAGGTAAGCATCAATATCATAATTTCCTCTCATCTGCTCTATGCTCATTCTTGTTCTGGGAACGGCGTAAGAATGAAACGTAAAGTTAAGCCAACTGTCCCGCCACTCTAGATCCAGCCACGTAAGGTGGCAATAATTGAGATCACATAACACCACATAGGAAAGTTATGACCCCAGTTAATTACTATAAGTCGGTCAAAGCCAAGACCGTCATGCTCGGCTCCGCAAGGTAGCATTATTCAATACAACTGACAGGTTGAATAGGGTCAAAATTTAAGAATTATGAGGTGGTTACACCCAAACCACCAGGCCCCTGCACAAGGATAACTAAATAGAACAGGATACTTATATTAACAATTATACAAGGCAAGATGTCGAAACTCAAAAAAAAAAAAAAAGAAGAAAACTTCTGGTACCTAAAATTACGTGTTTTACGGTCGTTAAAGCCCAAACCATCTGTCCGATCCGCACGATGTGGCGCAATTCGGTAATAGTCAATTTAAAACTAAATTCATAGTCTTGTCAACATAAAAGACTAATAGCTTACCCATTTTCAGATCCCTCTATTTCCCTATACACTAATAATTATTGCACATAGAATCTATATTCAAAATTCTGGCAAATCGACTTCATTTTAACTTTTGGAACGGGGGTCAAAATTAACTTACCTATGGATAAGGCTTTCCGGTGGTTAGAGCGTCCGCCTCTGATGAGGGAGGTCGTGGGTTCAAACCAAAGACTTACAAAAATGGTACTAACAGGTGTCTCGCTTGGCGCTCAGCATTAAGAGGTTCGTGTTAGGACTGGTCGGCCTGGTGTAAGGATAGTGTGACTGGGTGGGACATCATGCTACATGTCTGCGGCATGATGCCCAAGTGCTAGACATCACTATAAACTGTCACACTGCAGACACCGTAGCGATATGACTAAACAATTGTTAAAGCTACGTTAAAAATCCAAATCACACACACACACACACACACACACACACACACCTAAATAGTCGCCACTGCCCACACCCAAACGACTAGCAAAGATATACCTCAAAGACCAGGTAGTGAATGTGAGACTAGGTAGTCTCATAGAAGGAGCAAAACTCCATACAGAAGAGTTCTGGACAGTCTCAGCAGCTTCTGAGAGACTAAAACTTGAGGAACAGCTCGAAAAACCCTGAAATCCAGCTTTAAAAAAATCCAGCTTCAAAAAGTCTGCGGAGAACCACAGACCCCACTAGAGAAGCTGATTCTCAACGAGCTTAGAGAATCGTGGAAGATTTCGTCCCAGCCCATCACAGTTTGGCCTCCGACGATCAACACAGTGATTTCAGACCCTATCGACCTAGACAGATCCAAGGGACAGATTAGATGCAAGTTTGAGATGATCGACCACCTGAAGCGTACCTGCTCCATTCATCAGAGGTCATTTTAAGGGCTACATAATTGCCTCATACGCCTAAGGAATATCACTTTGACTTGAAAATACATTTCTATAAAAACTCTTTTAAAAAACGATCCATTCGTCCACTATTCCGAAAGATCACTTGAAATTACCTAAAACCACAAACCTTAATTTATAAAGCAGACTATCTCATAGCAAAAAAAAAATCCTGTGTTAAACCCTTCTTACGGATCAGACTGTTTCACGTTGCGAAATTTTCCTTATGCCCCAGATACATAATATAAAGGTAAAAATGTTGAAATTCTGAAAAATTATTAAACACAACGAATCATAAATTCTGTAAAATCATTAAAGCATCCGAATGGAATATACGTTTCACGCTTGTGTGTCTTTGTTGAAAGAGTTGAATAGATATCTGTACATGTGAGTATCACGCTTTGTTTAAGATCGAAGATTTGACGACAGCCCCACTCACGATCATATTTCCTAGTCATGGATACGTCCAGCGCCAGGTTTTCACAGTTCATCTTCAGTTTAAAACTGAGAGTTGGTGCCAGCTTTATGTTTACACACGAGTAAAATTTAAATTACATTATGAGCAATTCTATTACAACATAATAGAAAATACCCAACCACACGACACGTGCAAAATGGCTATTCAAGTATCAGCATGTATTTACTGTTATCAAGTTCTCTTCTCGCCTTCCCAAACGCTTGATATTTGGGGTGTTATAACTTAATTTCTGAACTGTAATTGTACAAAATAAATAAATATTTTAGATGCTTGTACCACCTCATTCACAGCAATATCTGTTATGAGAGTTTATGTAAATATACATACATGTACAAAGCTGATTGGAACCGTGTGCTTTACATTTCTTTTTCAGCAGTTCTGTTACGTGGCAAAATCAACGCGGAGCACATCATTGATCGGAAACGGACAAACAGGATACATATCTATATAGATATATATATGTATATATAGATATATGTAGATATATATAGATATATATTTCTATATATATATATATATATCTATATATATATATATATCTATATATATATATATATATATATATATATATATATATATATATATATATATATATAAATATATATATATAGATATAGATATATATATAGATATATATCTATATATCTATATCTATATATATAGAAATATATATCTATATATATCTACATATATCTATATATACATATATATATCTATATATATATACATATATATATATATATATATATATATATATATATATATATATATATATATATATATATATATATATATATATATATATATATATATATATATATATATATATATATATATACATACATACATATATATATATATATATATATATATATATATATATATATATATATATATATATATATATATATATATATATATATATATATATATATATATGTATATCTGTATCTATGTGTATATATGTATATATATCTGTATCTATGTGTATATATGTATGTATATCTGTATCTATGTGTATATATGTATGTATATCTGTATCTATGTGTATATATGTATGTATATCTGTATCTATGTGTATATATGTATGTATATCTGTATATATCTGTATATATGTATGTATATCTGTATATATGTGTATATATGTATGTATATCTGTATATATGTGTGTATATGTATGTATATCTGTATATATGTATGTATATCTGTATATATGTGTATATATGTATGTATGTCTGTATATATGTATGTATATCTGTATATATGAGTATGTATATCTGTATATATGTGTATGTATATCTGTATATATGTGTATATATATATGTATATCTGTATATATGTGTATATTTGTATGTATATCTGTATATATGTGTATATATATATGTATATCTGTATATATATTTATATATGTATGTATATCTGTATATCTGTGCATATATGTATGCATATATGTATATATGTGTATATATGTATACACATATGTATATATGTGTATATATGTATGTACATATGTATATATGTGTATATATGTATGTATCAATGTATATATAAGTATATGTATTTATCTATGTATATATGTATATATGTATTTATCTATGTATCTATGTATATATGTGTCTATATATATTTATGTATGTTTCTATGTATATATGTGTCTATATATATTTTTGTATGTGTATATATGTATATATGTGTCTATATGTATATATGTGTACATATGTGTATATATGTGTGTCTATATCTAAATATCTGTAGATATGTGTAGATATGTGTGTCTATATGTATATATCTGTAGACATATGTAGATATGTGTGTCTATATGTCTATATGTGTAGATATGTGTAGATATGTGTGTCTATATGTATATATGTGTAGATACGTGTAGATATGTGTGTCTATATGTATATATTTGCAGATACGTGTTGATATGTGTCTATATGTATATTTGTGTAGATACATATAGATATGTGTGTCAATATGTATATATGTGTACATATGTGTAGATACGTGTGTCTATATGTATATATGTTTACATATGTGTAGATACGTGTGTCTATATGTATATATGTGTACATACGTGTAGATATGTGTGTCTATATGTATATTTGTGTCTATATGTGTCTATGTTTGTCTATATGTATATATGTGTCTATATGTGTCTATGTGTGTCTATCTATGTATATATGTTTCTATATTTGTCTATGTGTGTCTATATATGTATGTGTGTGTCTATATGTGTCTATGTGTGTCTATATATGTATATGTGTCTATATGTGTCTTTATATGCATGTGTGTCTATATGTGTCTATATATGTCAGTATGTATATATGTGTCCAGATATGTCTATATATGTCTATATATGTATATATGTATCTATGTCTCTATGTATGTATCTATGTATATATATGTATATATGTCTCTATGTATATATATGTATATACGTATCGATGTATATATATGTATATATATGTACATATGTATCTATGTATCTATATGTATATATGTATCTATGTATATATATGTATATATATCTATCTATCTATGTATCTATATGTATATATCTGTGTCTATGTATGTATATGTATATATGTATCCATGGATATATATGTATATATGTATCTATGCATATATATGTATATATATCTATATATATATATATATATATATATATATATATATATATATATATATATATATATATATATATATATATGTATCTATGTATATATATGTATATATCTGTATCTATTTGTCTATATGTATATATCTGTATCCATTTATAGATATGTATATATATGTATATATGTATCTATGTATATATATGTATATATGTATCTATGTATATATATGTATCTATGTTTCTATATGTATATATCTGTATCTATGTACATATATGTATCTATGTATCTATGTGTATATATGTATATGTCTGTATCTATGTATATCTATGGATATATCTGTATCTATGTATCGATATGTATATATATGTATATCTATGTATGTATGTATATCCATGTATATGTATGTATCTATGTATATATATGTATATATCTGTATCTATTTGTCTATATGTATATATCTGTATCCATTTATAGATATGTATATATATGTATATATGTATCTATATATCTATATGTATATATGTATCTATGTATATATATGTATATATCTGTATATATGTACATATATGTATCTATGTATCTATGTGTATATATGTATATGTCTGTATCTATTTATATCTATGGATATATCTGTATCTATGTATCGATATGTATATATATGTATATCTATGTATGTATGTATATCTATGTATATGTATGTATCTATGTATATCCATGTATATCTATGTATATCTATGTACCTCTGTATATCTATGTGTATATATGTATCTATGTATATCTATGTATCTATGTATATCTATGTATATATATGTATATATGTATATATATGTATATCTATGTATTTATATGTATCTATGTATATCTATGTTTATATATGTATATATGTATCTATGTATATCTATGTATATATATGTATCTATATATCTATCTATATATATATATATATATATATATATATATATATATATATATATATATATATATATATATATATATATATATATATATATGTATATATGTATCTATATATATCTATGTATATATAGGTATATATGTATCTATATATCTATATTTATATGTGTATATATATGTATATATATCTACATATATATCTATTTATCTATATATATCTCTATATATCTATATATATGTATATATATCTATTTATATCTATATATATGCATGTATATCTCTGTATATCTATATATCTATATATATATCTCTATATATATCTATACATATGTATATATATGTATATATATATTTATGTATATATATATATATATATATATATATATATATATATATATATATATATATATATATATATATATATATATATATATACATTTATATACATACATAGATATATATATCTAATATACATACATAGATATATATCTATACACAGATATGTATATATATACATATATATATATATATATATACATAGACAGATATCTATACACATATATACATATACATATAGATATATGTACACATATACATATATATATAGATCTGTAGACACATATATAGATACACATATATAGATATACATATATACATATACATAGAGATGTGTATACACATATACACTTATACATATTTATATACATATAGATATGTATAAACATATATATATATGCATCTAGATATGTATACACATATATATAGAAACATACATATACATCTATATATATATATATATATATATATATATATATATATATATATATATATATATATATATATATATATATATATATATATATATATATATATATATATATATATATATATATATATATATATATATATCCGACTGATAATTATTTGTAACAGGATTTAATGTTACAAAGCCACTAGTGACTGCATTGTGGGAGCAGACCATTTTCAGTGGTTTGTGGTCAAGTATCGAAAGCCCTGGAAAACCACTGTGGGACAGTCAGCATTGGAGGGCGTAACATCACCAACCTCCTCTTTGCAGACGACATTGATGGGCTGGCAGGCAGTGAAGACGAGCTAGCCACCTTAGTGAAGAACATGGATGAAACATCTTCCAGATTTAATATAGAGATAAGCGCTTAGTAGACAAAAGTGATGACAAATAGTGGCAAACAAATCTCAGCCAAGATTAAGGTCAGAGGACATGACCTGAAAACAGTGAGCCAGTTCAAATATCTTGGTTCCATAATCACTGAAGAGGGATCAAGAGCAGAAATTTTGTCAAGAGCAGCACAAACAATGGCAGCTATGTCAAAGCTAAGACCCATCTGGAGAAACAAGAATATCTGTCTGAAAACTAAAATCAGACTATTGCGAGCTCTAGTCATCTCAGTCTTTTTGTACTCATGTGAGGCATGGACCCTAACAGCAGAATTACAACGAAGAATCCAGTCACTTGAAATGAGATGCTACAGAACCATCCTTGGCATCTCTTACATGGACCACATCACAAATGAAGAAGTGCATAACACCATCAATCGCGAAGTAGGCCAATATGAGGACCTCCTCACCACCGTCAAAAAGAGAAAGCTGAAATGGTATGGCCATGTCACTAGAGCCAACAGTCTATCCACAACAGTCCTGCAGAGCAGCGTCCAGGGTGGCAGAATGAGAGGTAGACAGAAAAAAGTGGACTGAGAACATCACAGAATGGACCAGGAAAAGTTTTGCGGAGACACAGGCATTGGCACATGATCGAGACAATTGGAGGGAACTGGTCAGATGTTCAGCAGCACAGTGTCTCAACGACCACACTAGGTCATGAGACTGATGATGATGATGATGATGATGATGATGATGATGATGATGAACGAAATTTGTAATTACAAGCAGTCGAAAATTAGAAGTGTGAATTCTGATTGTTCAGCTAAAGTGCGTGGGACAATGCTTTGAGAGCGGAGATGAGGTTTTAGCTGTTTGTGTCTAGAAGAGTAGTGACGTGTAGAGTACACGTGGGAAATTCAATATTATATATTCACTTACAAATGCAATAAAGAAAAGAAAAAACAACAACAAGGAAACAAATTCAGCATTATATGATTTGTCTGTCCTTCAAAGACAATGCGCAACAGCTTTTCCAGAAATATCATTCCGGTGTTTTAAAGAGAAGAGAATCCACAACTTCTGTTCCCAGAGAGTTTCTCCAGTGGCAGTTTGATCGATATTTTTCTTCATACCGAATCTAAACGAAAAAGTCTAGTCAAAATAATTTTGATCTCATATGTTTCATCGTACACCAGATATTTTCATTATCTCGAAATGTATCAAGAAGCACGCATACTTATAAGTAATTACATCTTTAAATCATCACTAACATAATTGTTTTCCAATCTGCCTTTGCTGTTAAATGAATTCCATTATTTATGCTTGCATTATAGATAACGTCCTTTATTCCGTGCTTGCGTTATACACTGTGTTTGCGACGAAATTATATTTTTTCGTACAATATGGAAAATGTTTATTTAAAACAATAAAATTAAAAAGTGTAAACCATCTGCATCGCCCTCTGTTTTGTCTTAAGTACATATTTATTCCATTCTCTCAAACTTGAACCAGATTTGGGGTAAAATGTTAACACAGGTAAAAGCTCAACATTTTCGATTTTTTATGATTTCATTTTGTATTCGATTTAAAACAGTGAGCCGTGTATCATGAAAACATCGATAGTATCATGTTTCTTAGCAAATCGTTTTAATGAATTATAGTCTGGCACGTCTTTAGTAGGATTTGAACGCATCACCTTTAATTCATCGCTCAAACTTACGACGCTACAAGATCTCTCAATGTAAATTATCCCCAACGACTCAATTAATTAATTCTTTCATATATTGTATCAAATTGCTTTCACAAAACAAATGCTACTTCTGATTCGAATAATATCGGGAAACCGTACACCGTCTTTTCAGTTTTGACAATTCCGGCTTATAATGTTCGTGAAAAAGATGTATACCTCGGATCAAACGCGGAAAAAACTGTTAACAATATAGTCTTATGCATTTGACAAAGATTGATCTATTTTCAGTCGGCAGATTCCTTTATCCATTGCAAGAAGAATGAAGCAAGGAGTAACCGAATCAGGTCGTACAAAATAAAAATCATATTATTTCAACCACATATCTGGTCCACTTTACATACTGTTTTTGCGGTTTAATATATCAGATAATATCACATATCACACCTATCACTTGAGGCGAGTCTGATTGGTCTAAATAAGCCCACGAAATCATTGCACATTATTCTAAGTACTGTGTGGCTGTTACGTTGTTACGTGGGATTTTTCTTTGTCCATCCCTCTGGAACCTTTTTGTACTATTAACAATATAACTGGTGTCGTTCGAACGGTAGTCAAACGGACATCGAAAGAAAAAACGGTTTAGTATGGCGGGTTCTGGCCAGTTTTACCCTATTTCGAATTTTCCGAATGCCAAACTAAAACTGGAACGTAAGTGTACTGCGCCTACCACGTGGGATGATCTTTCACCCGACTCCCAGGACAATCGTAGTTTTAATGGCAATCTATATAAGTAAATAAACTCGCGTCACTTATGGAAAAATATGTCCACAAATGCTGGTCTACCAACTGACAGAAAGTTATTCAGCCGCAGCATTCTTCCCCCCAAAAAGTAAAATATCCGGTCTCAAAAACATTAAATCTGGAATGAGTATAGTAAGCAATATTCTTTAGTCAATACTGAGCAAAATTTATGCAGTAGTCAGCTCATCACACAAATATTCAACAATCTGAAGGCAACATTCTCCTGCCGTATCCAACACTGCATCTGTCGTAAATGTACAACGTGGAATCGAAACATTTTTTTCACTGAAAAAGTTGCAAACTGTTTCAACGAATCCCATGTATGGCGCGTTAATAATATGTAATTAAAAAGTCTCAAATGTATAATGGTTTAATACTAAATGCATGACTTATAAATGATTAAATATTAAATTTATACAACTCATTGAATAACTTCCATCTGGAAATTATTCAACTCGTTTCATGTATTCAACATTGAATTATTACCATTTGAGATCCTCTATATCTATTATATATGTTGTTATTAAATTTGCATTGGAAGTACTGTTCCTATCTCGCTAGATTACGACGATGTTTACAAATTTATTTAACCGTACCTAGCATTCGATTATTCATAACTATATGTACCTATCTTCAACATGTAAATATTTATATATATATATATATATATATATATATATATATATATATATATATATATATATATATATATATATATATATATATATATATATATAGAGAGAGAGAGAGAGAGAGAGAGAGAGAGAGAGAGAGAGAGATATGGATCATTAGTAAGGTGTGATGAAAAGGGGTTCATGATCTTGACTGGGTATCATTAACGTATTTCCAAGGTTCAAATAAGCCGCTAATGTGAAACTTATAATGGTTTTCCTTGTCATCTGTTATTTATACTTAGCTTGTATTGTGTGTTGGCTTTTGTCCATGATAACATATTGTAATGGTTATTTTTGTAAACAGCGAAAGTGTCATTTTGTAAACAACGTATTACATATCTAAATTTTGTCTATTATTGTAGATTATACTTTAAAATAATTATTACTTATAGGTAAACATGTTTATTTCGATTTGAGTTGAGGACATTGGTTTCCCCCTCGAGAATTCCTGGTCTACCTGACATTTGTCATGTTCTTTACTAACCATTTAAGTTAAAGACCTGAACTTGTTTACACCTTAGTATGTTCAAGAAAAGAACTTTTGAGTCTCATCTCTGAACTCTTATTGTGTCTTAGCTTTTTTATTAAAAATGTTTGCATCAGAATTATTTATTCCTGTCTTAACATCTATAGTGGATTTAGCCTTTTAGTTATGCTCAGTCATAATTTGAGAGGATTTATTTATTAAATTATTAATTCGAATTACAAACTGATCATTACTACTTTCGGACTAAATCACTATTTAGGGATTAGTATGAATTCATTTAGAGATATTTTAGATTATATTATCGTGATACATCAAGACTGTTAGCACATCAACACTATTCCAGGATATGATACATCAGCACATTGAATATTGGAATTCATTAGGAACACCATTGAAACTCATATGGAATACTCTATACTTTTGGGCTAGTGATTGAACTTACAGGATTTAATTAATTCTCAGCACTGTAATTTCTTTTAAAATTTCAATTTGAATTATAGGAAAAAAGTTATTTATTGAATTTTACTAAACTTGTTGGTTTTCGCTCTTTTCTATTGCTTAGTGTAAAGGCATTAGAGTCGTACCACATATTAATCCAATGTGAAACATATAACGGTTTTTCTTACCATCTAAATCACTTTATGTTGTTAGAGATCGCTTAGAAGCGACACTTCCTTTTGTGGATACGTGATCAGAATAAAAAAATAACTCCAAACATGCTACAGCATTAAGACATAAAACGAAAAAGAAAGCTGTAATAGTTAAAGGTGGAAATCTTGTTTTGAAAGTGGTAAGACGGATGGAGTTTAATTTGATATCCTAAAGAATACGGAAGGTTTGATTCATCCTTCTTATAATCAAATTTGACATCAGGCTAAATTTCGCACTTTTAACTACAATGATGCAGTTTATTGTGATATTAAACACAGCCCGACCCGCTGATAGACTTTTATAGCTTCCACCAACTTATGGCCAGAGCTCGAAAAGTGATTTCAGTCAAGATGAAACCTTTGATCTGGAGGAAATAATTTGACATCTCTCAAGTTTCCTGTCCTCTTCAATTACATGTCGTTTTCAACAACAACAATCTGCTTAACAGTATTCAAACACAGTACCAGGTTTACGACACATTAATAACGGAAGTGAAGTAATGTGCTTGATATCCAATGTTTCTCTTACTTGAACATTTTCTCTGATGTTAATACAAGGTGGACTAAGTTAAATTACAGGTTTCATAAACTAACAGTTTTCTTAAACAGAACATGACTACAAAATACGAAATTGTATTCCTAGACTCATAAAATCAAGGCACAGTTACAGTCATTGTGTGTTGAACCGTCAGAAAAATATTAGCGAGTGAATTGATCAGTGTGTGGGAGGTGGTTTATTAACGGGAAGAAGGAGGAAAGGAATTTATTGGTTATCGTATATATATATATATATATATATATATATATATATATATATATATATATATATATATATATATATATATGCAGGAGAGCTGAGTAATGCTGAGCTCCAAACCAGGAGGTCTGGAAAGAGTAGACACAAAATGTTAAAGGGAACCGTGATTCGTCAAGCTCGCGTACCATTATTATTCACCCGAGTCAGATAAGGTGTGAAAAATGTAGCACCTACTGGCTTATCTCCAGGTGCATCCAGTTTTGGGTTAATTAGTCCTCACATACACACACACACACACACCCGCGCGCCCGCGCGCGCACACGCACACACACACACACACACACACACACACACACACACACACACATATATATATATATATATATATATATATATATATATATATATATATATATATATATATATATATATATATATATATATATATATATATATATATATATATATATATATATATATATTGTTCGTTTCTCAAGCTGCTGGTCGTTTATCTTGTGTATCAAGTATCCATCATACGTTAGACTAAGTGAGCATGGGTTACATGGAAAAAAATAAACGTCATTATTCCTTGCTAACTAACAGCGACTCGTACCAGTTCGAAGCAAAAAATTACGACATGACTCATTAACTTACTATTACGTCATCTGCAATATTTCGGACCTTTGCCAATACAAAGTCTGAAATGGATCATACAGTCGTTCATCTTAATCTGTTGTGAAAGAAGCGGACGACTAAAATATATATGTGCAGCAAATCTATTATTACCTGCAAGATGAGTTGGAAGACGCAATTTCCACGTGCAATTAAGAGCCGCGTGAATGTAAGAGTTTTAACTTCAATGAGTAGAACTGACAGACTTCGCGGAATATCTTTGTTTATACATATTGTCTGAATTACCTGTCCTCCCTTTTCCTTCACGTCGCCTGTTTTTCGTCTGTATGCTATCTTTTCGTGCCAATGCTTCACAACGTAGTGTTTATCTAAATGGCCTGTCAGGTGGCTGCTTAAAGCCCTTAGAATACCGATAACGTCGGATGTCAAACCATTAAATGGTACTGAGGTTAAAACCGTTCCGTTCTCCAGGCGTCACAAATTCTTGTAACCTTCAATATATGTATTCTTGACAATATATCGGTATCTAAATCGTAATGACGTATTGAAATGGAAAAAGGTTAGCTACATAAGGGTTCGAAATTCGACGGGAAAAAAATTCATATAGAATCAATACAAGACAAACCATGCGATGATCTCTTTAGATTTTGTTAATAAGAGACTCTTTTAGAATTGAGATTTTGACGACAATATTTAATATTTCACCAATAAATGTTAACTTTTTTTTCCAACGGGCTTTACATAAGATTAAGCTTGGGGCTAGACATACAGAAATGTGACAACACAGGTTCTGCGATTATTTGTAAAGGTGACAACTCACAGGCTGAGATTATTTTCAAGGTCGACAACTCACAGACTTTTGATTATTTGTAAGCATCTCCTAAATGAAGTCGTGAAATAATGTCTATTATTTAGGGTCTGGTATATATTTCAGATATCGTGAAGAGGCTGGGAATTTTATTTGTATCCTTTTACGTTAGAATCGTTTCAAATTCCGTGATGTATTTTAAGAGATATGTTTTATTATCAGTAAAAATGCATTAACAACATATTTTGCATTATAACTAAATATTTTACTTGATCCATGCGGAGGGTAAACATACTTGTGGTGAACAGAAAATCTACGAATTTGGAGGTTGGATAATTTGGTGATTTCCTAGTTATGCCTATAATTAGATATATCTGCAAGTTACATTCTATTGTTCAATAAACGTGGTATTCTTAAGAGTATTAAGGGATATTTATGTTTTATTTTTTATGAATCATTGCGCCCAAACAGCCATGTCTGATATTAAACTATTGAATTTTGAATTAAAGATAATGCTTCGGACTTTTCGCGTGAATCCACAAATTACATAAGAAAACGTTTTCTGTTGTATGAAGAATTTATTTTAAATAGATTTATTCCACGTTATAAAATAAAAATTACTTGAAACCGTGAGCAAAATCTAAACTAGTTTATGTGATATTTTGACTTAAAGCTACTGTATATTATCAAAATTATATTCAGGTTGTGGAATATTTCCAACATTTTGTCCCACATTATGTAGCATCATGCATCTACTAACAGCCAGTCTAAACCTACATCCCTCCCAATGGTCATATGTAACATGACCCGGCTACTTGCAGCCAGTCTAGACTGACACCCCTCCCAATGGTCATAGGTAACATGACCCGGCTACTTACAGCCAGTCTAGACTGACATCCCTTCTAATGGTCATATGTAACATGACCCGGCTACTTACAGCCAGTCCAGACTGACATCCCTCCTAATGGTCATAAGTATCATGTTGTTGGCATCCGTTAGTCTCGAGAGACGATGGAACTGCGCCCATGAGAGATGTCCCGGTTGGTGGTTGTGCAGCGTCTGCTGTGGCTAAGTAGTCCAATGCGGGAGTGGCAGTCCCTGCTGCACTTCCTGCACTTGAAGGTTGTTGCAGGTGTTGGATGAAGCTGCTTCTTCTTCCTCTGCGATCGTCTTTCATCAGCTAGCAAGCGTTGCTTGTCCTCTCCGGCTTTCAGACCAGTGATCAGAGCATGTCGCCAGCCTGATCCGTCTAGAGCGAACTCTTCCCAGGTGTTGACATCAATATCAAAGGCTTTCATGTCATGCTTACAGACATCCTTGAAGCGGAGATGTGGCCGTCCGATCGACCTTTTGCCAGAGGCGAGTTCCGAATAAAGAAAGTCTTTGGGGATCCGTCCGTCAACCATCCGACGTACATGGCCCAGCCATCTGATGCGGCGCTGGCGGAGGAGTGTGATCATGCTGGGAATCTTGGCAGGCTCGAGCACCTCGTTGTTTGTTACTCGATCGCTCCAGGTGATCCCGAGAAAGCGTCGGAGGCATCACATGTGAAAGGCGCTCAGTCTTTTCTCTTGTGAGGCGTAGAGAGTCCAGGTTTCACTGGCATACATGAGAGTGCTTAGCACGCATGCACGGTACACGGTGATCTTAGTGTTCATGGTCAGCACGCTGTTGTTCCACACTCTCTGCGACAACCTGGAGAGAGTTGTTGATGCCTTTCCGATCCGCTTGTTGAGCTCAGCATCGAGCGAGAGGTTGTTGGTGATGGTAGAGCCGAGATACATGAACTGACTCACCACCTCAAGTTCGTAGTTGTTGATGATGATGCTTGGGGGGTCCGCGTCCTGAACAATCACGTTTGTTTTCTTTAGGCTTATGGTTAACCCAAACTCATCACATGCTTTAGCAAAGCGGGCTATCAGGCGCTGAAGCTCAGCTTCTGTGTGGGTGGCTAGAGCAGCATCGTCTGCGAAAAGCATGTCCCTGATGGTTACTCTACGCACTTTGCTCTTTGTCTTCAGTCGTGCCAGGTTGAACAGTCTGCCGTCTGATCGTGTGTGCAGGTAAATCCCTTCTGTGGACGTCCCAAAGGCGTGCTTGAGCAGGACTGCGAAGAAGATGCCGAAGAGCGTGGGGGCAAGGACACAGCCTTGTTTAACTCCACTGCGGATGTCAAAGGGGTCGGATGTTGAGCCATCGTACTGCACTGTGCCTTTCATGTCATCGTGGAAGGGCTGGATCATGCTTAGCAGCTTTGGAGGGCAACCAATTTTCGCCAGGATTGTGAAGAGTCCGTCTCTGCTGACCAGATCGAATGCCTTGGTGAGGTCTATAAAGGCCAGGAAGAGGGGTCTGTGTTGTTCTCTGCATTTTTCCTGCAGTTGCCTGACAGAGAAGATCATGTCGATTGTGGACCTCTCTGCGCGGAACCCGCACTGCGACTCTGGGTAAACTCTGTCAGCAAGCGTCTGCATTCTGTTCAGGATGACGCGTGCGAAAACTTTACCCACGATGCTGAGAAGTGATATGCCCCTGTAGTTGTTGCAGTCGCTTCTGTCGCCCTTGTTCTTGTACAGGGTTATGATGTTAGCATCTCTCATGTCCTGAGGCACTGCCCCCTCGTCCCAGCACTGGCAGAGGAGGTCGTGCAGGTGTGTGAGAAGCACGCTGCATCCACACTTGATGAGTTCTGCTGTGATGCCATCCTTCCCTGGGGCTTTACCTAGGGACAGTTTCTCTAAGGCCTTCTTTAGTTCGTCTACAGTAGGTTTCTCCTCCAGTTCGGCCATGAGAGGGAGGTTTTCAATGGCGTTGAGGGCATCATTGTTCACGTGGTTCTCTTTGGAATACAGTTCGGAGTAGTATTCCACCCAACGCTCCATCTGCTTGCCCTTGTTGTGGATGGTATCGCTTGTGGCAGACTTCAGTGGCGCTGTCAGTTTCTTCGTGGGACCCATTGCTTTCTTTATGCCATCGTACATGCCTCTGATGTTTCCAATATCTGCTGCTGACTGGATACTCTGACAGAGCTGAAGCCAGTATTCATTGGCACACTGCCGTGCTAATCTCTGCACTTTGCTTCTGGTAGACCTGTATGCCTGTAGTGTTTCTGACAGGGGGATCGCTTGTATTGCAGGTGAGCACTGCGACGCTCTTCTATGGCTAGCATGAGTGTGGCATAATTAGCCTCAAACCAGTCATTGTTCTTTGATTGCTTCTTACCAAAGATCCGTGTGGCTGTGCTGTATACAGTCTCTCTGATGTAATCCCATCTTTCTTTGGCACTGCCGTTGGGGGGTTCTGAGTCAAACGTCTTGGAAAAAGCATATGTGAATTCCTCAGCCTTGTCTGGATATGATGTCTTGCTCACATCAATGCGTAGTTGACCCTCTTGCCTAGAGCGGTGAATCTTCTTTGGCTGAAGCTTCATTTTGCAGCACACCAGCGAGTGGTCGGTGTCGCAGTCAGCACTGTGGAAGGTACGGGTGAGAAGCACACCCTTCATGGCTGACCGTCTTGTAATGATCAAGTCCAGCTGGTGCCAGAGTTTAGACCTGGGATGCCTCCAAGACACTTTGTGCTGTGGCTTTGTCTGAAAGAATGAATTGGTGATGCTGAGTTCGTGGTACGAGCATATCTCTAGAAGGCGCTGCCCATTCTCATTCATCTTCCCAACGCCAAACTTGCCAAGACAGGAGGGCCAAGAGTCATGATCGGCACCCACCCTAGCATTGAAGTCGCCCAGCAAAGTCAAGTTCTCTTCCTTGGGAATTTTGTCAATGAGCGAGTTTAACTCATCATAAAACTCATCCTTGGTATCTGTGGCGGATCTTAGTGTGGGAGTGTAAACACTGATCAGGTTGACAGGCCCGTTTGTGGTGTGGAGGCGGAGGGATAGCAGTCTTTCATTTCCTTGTTGGCAGGGTTCTATCATTCCCAGCAGAGTGTTCCTGACAGCGAATCCAACACCAAACTCTCTGGCTTCATCTGTACTCTTTCCTTGCCAGAAGAATGTGTAGTTCTTTTCTCTGAGAGACCCAGAATCTGGTAGTCGTGTCTCCTGTAATGAGGCGATGTCGACCTGGAGCCTTGCAAGTTCGTCATTGATGACTGAAGTCTTACGAACATCACTGATTGTCTGGAGATCATCTGAAAGCCCAGTCAGCATGGTCCGGACATTCCAGGTACCTAGCTTGAGGATTGAAGTCTTCTTTTTTATTTTTATTTTGTTATTTCTTGGTGCAGTAGTGCAGTCCGCTTGTCAGGTACTCGCGTACCTTAAGCCTTACGCACCCAGCAAGGCAGGCGAACTGTGGCGGGACGGCACCTTATTGGCTGGGGGCTGCCCAGTTTGAGGCGGGCGGTAGCTGTCCAGTGAAACATGTTGATCTCTCCCACCGTCGGAAGCAACCCCTGTCGTCTGGCTCTACGCCAATCGAGCGGTGACTTATAACCGGTAAGCTGCTGCTTCCCGTGTTGTGTCGACGCTATGAAGCGAAGCTGGAGTGTCCTCTCCAGGGCGCTAGCCTGGGCAGGGTGATATGGAGAATCAACTGTTGCCCATGCAGCTGATCCCCCCTCTCCACGCAGCTGATGGATCCAAAAGAAAGGACAAGCCGATACGTCATGGCACCAGCTGCGTCGCAGGAGTTGCCGAGATGACACTGAAATCAATGCCAAGTCGCCTTAGGGACTCCGACTCCGGATTTTCTGTTGGGGTTTACTCCCTTAGCCTTTCCCCTGAGAGGGTATAGTCGCAAGGCAGCGAAGGTTTGAAATCGGAGTTTACCTTCTCCTAGATGGGCGACCACCCAAGGTTAACGAGCCCCATCTGCCCGAAGCATCTGGTTTTGAGGCGCCAGAAGCTCGCCTGTCATCCCTTCTCCAGTCAGTTTAAACAGGTTCCTCCACTCGTGAAGGCCTGGAGCTGGATTTGGTTGTCAGAGGCTCTGTCAGACGCAAGCCATTGGGAGATTTCCAAGGGAAGTGGGTGCTTATCTCCCACAACCGCCCCCGGCGATGACAACCCTTGAAACCCTAAGTATCATGACCCGGCAACTTACAGCCAGGCCTAAACTGGCATCCCTCCCAATGGTCATAGGTAACATGACCCGGCTACTTACAGCCAGTCTAAACTGACATCTCTCCCATTAGTCATGGCTAATTCTATTATTAGTACTCAGCATTATTGATTGACATGTTGAAAACTTTTGTTGTTACTCAATAAAGCATATACAGTGTAGGGATATTCCAAATGATTCCTCTTCTTCCTATGTATTCTTCTTATGCTTTCAACAATTGTATCCTCAAAATGTATCCTCAAATTGTATCTTCAAATTGTATCCTCAAACAAAGGTCAAAAATAAACCTTTCATATATGTTCAATGCAATTTATGATAGTTTAAAGGTGCAACGTGTTCAGAAAGACAGACCCCCTCCAACCCAATCAGAACAATGAAGGCAAATTATCATCAGAGATATGCTATTGTGTTTGCAGTGAACTAACTTTACTTTAAATTACCCTATCTGTTGTTTTATTTACGAGTCCTTGTACTATCATTTCCTGAAGAATTGAAATGCAAAAAATAATACACATATGATTAAGTGCAATCGTTTACTTCTGTACCTGTTAGATTCTTGTTGCTGCTCTCATTTTCTTACACAGATATTTACCAAAATATCTAAGTTACCCAACATCTTATTTCCGATCAAAATAAATGGTATTCCTTCATTGTGAAAACGAAAAAAAAAGATGTTTTATTTTACTTTTTCGTATCAATAATAATTCTTCTATAAAGATTATATTTACAAATGGTCAGCTTCCTGAATTTGTTTGCGAAACCTCCTGAGATGGTTTGAATTTTTTCATAATAGATTGCCAAATTAGATTTTGTCACTTCCTAATTCTAAGTAGAGTAGGATTTATGTTTTACAGAAAACTTTAAAATATAGCAGAAAGGTAGACGTTCACCTGGAAATTCGATCAGTAGTAAATATTACCAAGTCGCTTATCGTTTTATGTGTGTATACTTTACGGACAGCATGTGCACGCCCGTGACCTGGTTTTATCCACTTTTACATCATTGGACGTGGTTTTAAACATCGTTTATCCGGCCGCGTACCGTATTTATCCGATTATTCACATAATAAACGTGGCTTTAAAAATCACTTATCCGCTTCTTTACATCGTAGCATGTGGCTTTTAAAACCGCTTATTCGCCCATCGTACTTGTTTTATCAACGTTTTCATCATAAAGTGTGGCTTTATATTCGCTTATTCGCCTATCGCCCTGGTTTATCTTCTTATTGACATCACAGGATGTGGCTTTAAAAATTGCTGAAACGGAATGCGCCAGTGAAGAAGTTGCACATGTCTGCTTTTAGGATAATTGCAAGCAATCATAAGAAATTCTTTTGACGATATTTGCATTAGTTAAATGAATGAGCTCTGCTGGAAATGGTTTCCGCTATGCAAATAACACTCTTATATTTTTTTAAACTTAATAAATGAGCTTTCACTTGCTGCAAATGGTTTCCGCTATGAATATTTCACTTTTATATTTCGAAGTTGAATGAAAGAGACTTCCATTGCTCTATATGTTTTCAGCTAAGTTGAGTGTATGTCAAACCATCTTGAGTTTTTAATCCATTTATATGTGCTTTAATTTGCACATATCTGATGCAAGCTTATGGAGGTCTCACTCGCCTCTCTGCAATGATCATACGTACCATGCTGCTGCCCATCTCTAACACCATCTTATGGAGGTCTCACTCCCCTCTCTGCAATGATCACACGTACCATGCTGATGCCCATCTCTAACACCATCTTATGGAGGTCTCACTTCCCTCTCTGCAGTGATCACACGTACCATGCTGCTGCCCATCTCTAACACTATCTTATGGAGGTCTCACTCCCCTCTCTGCAATGATCACACGTACCATGCCTCTGCCCATCTCTAACACCATCTTATGGAGGTCTCACTCTCCTCTCTACAATGGTCACACGTACCATGCAGCTGCACATCTATAATACCATCTTATGGAGGTCTCACTCTCATATCTGCAATGATCACACGTACCATGCAGCTGCCCTTCTCTAACACCATATTATTGAGGTCTCACTCCCCTCTCTGCAATGATCACAGGTACCATGCTGCTGCCCATCTCTAACACCATCTTATGGAGGTCTCACTCCCATTTCTGCAATGATCACACGTACCATGCTGCTGCCCATCTCTAACACCATCTTATGGAGGTCTCACTCCCCTCTCTGCAATGATCAAACGTACCATGCTGCTGCCCATCTCTAACACCATATTATTGAGGTCTCACTCCCCTCTCTGCAATGATCACACGTACCATGCTGCTGCCCATCTCTAACACCATCTTATGGAGGTCTCACTCCCATTTCTGCAATGATCACACGTACCATGCAGCTGCCCATCTTTAACACCATCTTATGGAGGTCTCACTCCCCTCTCTGCAACGATCACACGTACCATGCTGCTGCCCATCTCTAACACCATCTTATGGAGGTCTCACTCCCCTCTCTGCAATGATCAAACGTACCATGCTGCTGCCCATCTCTAACGCCATCTTATGAAGTTCCCACTCTCCTCTCCACAATGGTCATACGTACCATGCAGCTGCACATCTCTAAGACCACCTTATGAAGGTCTCACTCTCCTCTCTACAATGGTCACACGTACCATGCAGCTGCACATATCTAATATCATTTTTTGAAGATCTTACTCTCCTCTCTACAAAGGCCACACCTATCATGCAGCTGCACATCTCTAATACCATCTTATGAAGATGTCACTCTCCTCTCCACAATGGTCACACTTACCATGCACATCTCTAATACCATCTTATGAAGATGTCACTCTCCTCTCTACATTGATCACACGTACCATGCTGCTGCCCATCTCTAACACTATCTTATGAAGTTCTCACTCTCCTCTCCTCAATGGTCACACTTACCATGCACATCTCTAATACCATCTTATGAAGATGTCACTCTCCTCTCTACAATGGTCACACTTACCATGCACATCTCTAATACCATTTTATGGAGGTCTCACTCTCCTCTCTACAATGGTCACACTTACCATGCACATCTCTAATACCATTTTATGGAGGTCTCACTCTCCTCTCTACAATGGTCACACTTACCATGCACATCTCTAATACCATTTTATGGAGGTCTCACTCTCCTCTCTGCAATGATCACACGTACCATGCTGCTGCTCATCTCTAACACCATATTATGGAGGTCTCACTCTCCTCTCTGCAATGATCACACGTGCCATGCAGCTGTAAATTACACATCAATTGCATATTTTAGGCATAGTCAGTTGCACATCACACCCAAGTAATATCGGTATGCCAAAAACAGCTTCCTTGCAGCTGGTTCATAATAACATAAAATTTCAACTCCGTTTTTCCATGATATATAAAACATGTTTATAGCATGTCGCACGCTTTCACATTCAAACTCTGGACAAATAATAAACGTTTTAGAAGTGACATTTTACATTTAGCACTATACTTTTTCACTTGCATTTAGTACGTCTGTATTTAATGATAAAATATCGGCCGGGTGATAAACTGTGATTTATGCACACACACACACACACACACACACACACACACACGGTGTTTTATTGAACCTCAGTTTTCACATTTCGCAGATGAAGGTTAAAATTATATACTCTTTCATTTTCAAAAATGCTCCAGCTCAGAAATCCATAGAATCACTTCGAATATCGAGCAGTTTTTGGTACAACTGTGTTTTCTTTCTTAAAAATTTAAAACTTTTTCTATTAAAATTGTTCCATGTTGTCCCATATTTGTTCATTTTCAGGAATCCTTGAATTTAAATATCGACTAGATATCATTAATTCGAAATTACGATAGAGCTATATAAAGCTAAACGCACGAGTTTGTGGAGATCGACGATATGTCATAAAAATGTGTGATGCACCTGTTTATAAGCAACAAACAAGAAACGAGAAGTGTCATAAGTGTTTGTGTTTTGCTGCCTAACACAAACACAAGGTTTCCTTCGCTTTATGTGAACTACTGGTACTAGATCACATGCAGATTGCACATGTAGAGATGTGTATCAATGCGAGTTTTATTTACATATAGGTTTACAGAGTTCTTCTATGAAGATATGGGTCTACAGAGTTCTTCTATATAGATATGGGTACACAGAGTTTTTCTATCTAGATATGGGTCTACAGAGTTGTTCTATGTAAATATGGGTCTACAGAGTTGTTCTATGTAGATATGTGTACACAGAGTTGTTCTATGTAGATATGGGTCTACAGAGTTGCTCTATGTAGATATGGGTCTACATATTTGTTCTACGTATCGATGGGTCTACAGAGTTTTTTATATAGATATGTGTACACAGAGTGTTCTATGTAGATATGGGTACAGAAAATTATTCTATGTAGATACGAGTACACAGAAATGTTCTATGTAGAAATGGGTACCCATATTTGTTCTTTGTATATATGGGTCTACAGAGTTGTTCTATGTAGCTATATGTCTACAGAGTTGTTCTATGTAGATATGGGTCTACTTAGTTGTTCTATGTAGATCTGGGTATAGAGAGGTGTTCTGTGTAGATATGGGTCTACAGAGTTGTTCTATGTAGATATGGGTACGCGGAGTTGTTATGTATGGAAATTTGTACAAAAATTGTTCTATGTAGACATGGGTACACATAGTTGTTCTATGTAGATATGATTCAACAGAGTTGTTCTATGTGGATATGGGTACACAGAGTTATTCTATGTATATATGGGTGCACATAGTTGTTATATGTATATATGGGTACACAGAATTGTTCTTTTTAGATACGAGTATAAATACCTTTTATATGCTGATATGTGTACACAAAGTTTTGTATGTATATATGGGTACACAGACTACTTCTATGTAGGTTTGGGAACACAGAGTTGTTCTATGTAGATATGTGTACACAGAGTTGTCCTATGTAGATACGGGTACAGAGAGGTGTTCTTTTTAGATATTGGTATAAATACTATTACATGCAGATATGGGTATGCCGAGTTGTTCTATGTATGTATGTGTACACAAAGTTCTTCTTTGTAGACATGGGTACACAGAGTTGTTCTATGTATATATGTGTACACAAAGTTCTTCTTTGTAGATATGGATACACAGAGTTGTTCTATGTAGATATGGATACACAGATGTGTTATATGTAGATATGGGTATAATAACTTATTATATGCAGATATGGGTGTACCGAGTGTTCTGTGTAGATATGGGTGCACATAGTTGTTCTATGTATATATGGTTACGCAGAGTTGTTCTATGCAGATATAGGTACACACAATTGTTCTAAGTATATATGGGTACACAGAGTTGTTCTGTGTATTTATGGGTACACAGAGGTGTTCTGTGTAGATATGGGTTCACAAAGTTATTATATGTAGATATGGGTACACATAGTTGTTCTATGTATATATAGGTACACAAAGTTATTATATGTAGATATGGGTACACATAGTTGTTCTATGTAGATATGGGTATACACCATCATTCTAAGTAGATATGTATGCAGTGTTGATCTGTGTAGATATAAGCCTTTTCAGTTAGTACAAGATGCTAAGGTGAAATGTTCTTTCTTCTTGTGTTTAAATCCAAACGTTAGGAAATGTAAATGCACTGGATAAACTAGTCGGTATGCCTATAGAATGTATAATTTCATAGAAAAAGGATCAAGATTAGTTTCTCTTGCGAGTAAGAAATATAACCCTAAGGAAAACTTAGGGGACGTAGTTTGCATGGGAAACATACACCTAATAATGATATATCAACTCACGAGTAGCAACTTTGTAAATGGAAATTAATTTCACATCAAACTTTTACACGACTTACTTCTTGGCGAAAGAAACCAGTCGGGTTAATTCTACACTATTTCTACGATTAAATTAGAATATCTTTGATTTTGATGTTATAATACTTTACATTATTGGTACAGGCTACTGTCTCTGCATATAAATCATCTAAGCTGTACTTAATGCATTGGCGTATTTAACGCTAGTTGGGTTGAACAAGTTGCACGCAATGGAGAGATAAATATCAAATTCACTAGAAAAATAGCTCGTAAATGTAACAAAACATACAGAGAATTAAGGTACAGTTCTCTCTCTCTCTCTCTCTTACACACACACACACACACACACACACACACACACACACACACACATATGCACACACAGAGACACACATACGTACACACACATAGGGTCGAGGGATGGAATCAAAGTAAAAGAACAACAACATAATAGTTTCAGTTAAATAATAAACAAATCATCAATGCAATAACTTGATCTGGATGCCCGTATCGGGTATAACAGTACCAACTGCACAGACTCGGAGATGGAGGGGGGCGGGGCGGGACTGAGTTTAATGTGTAGGGAACATTGTGATCAGAAGTTAACAGCAAAACAAGCTTGACTGGTACATTATGTAGGAGTTGCAGTTTCCAGATGCGGCCTTAGCAGACACTGGACCTGAGTTGGATCCTTTTGTCGGGGCCACCTGGATTGACAAGAGGGGCCCCCACTGAGCGCGACATTTGGAAATAAACTTTTAAACAAGTTTTATATGATATTGAACTTAAAATCTTCGATCGCTTTAAAATTACTCTCTCTCTCTCCATATAGTTAAAGCAGAGTTAACTCTCTTAAATAAAATGGAGCACCTGATTGCCCTTGTCAAACTGACAATCCGAACATTGCTATGACAGTGTGCAGCAGATATACTAAGGCAGAATAGAAAGTGTATTTATTTCAACCAACGTATGGATGCACGGCATCTTCATGCACATATTTAAAGCCGCATTCACCTGCCTAAAAAGTAAATTACACAAGTGAGGTATAAAAAAGTCAATATTTTGGGATAGCTGTATTAAAACAAAGCATAAAAACATTCACTTGACCAGAGAAGTCAATGGCAGTTCATAGTAAAATAAGAAACTGATGTACCCCAACACACAAATTCACACCTGCATTTTTCACGTCCGAAGGTAATTTTTGACACCATATGATGATGACTGACGGTGCAAACACAAACCATTTTCCTAGGTGATAATTCTATAAAACATTGTGTACTAAATAGGCTGATGCAATTGAAATTTTTTGCCATCCATGCCGTCTTTTTTATAGATATTCTACATGCCCTGAATCTAAGTGTCTATTGCTATTTGTGGCAAACTCTTCTTTCTGTCCCACTATTGGTATTTCACTGTCTACACACTGTAAAGTAATTATGGTAGGTGTTGTTGTTGTTGTTGTGGGGTTTAACGCCATTTTTCAGCACACGATAGGCTATACATGGCGGCCAGTATTAATGGTGGAGGAAGAACCCGGAAAACCCCGGAAAGAACCACCGACCCACGAGAAGCTACTGGCAAGCTTTCTCACATGCCCACATTGGCTGAATCTTAGACTCGAACCGCCGCAGACAGAGGTGAGATGGCAGTGATCCGTAACGAAGAGCGCTTTAGACCACTCGGCCACTCGGGGCCCCTTATATGGTAGGTGTACATTCCTCACATCATTTTTCCTCGCACGTCACAAATCCGAAACACCTAATTCACAAATGTATCAGTATCTATAATTATTAAAGAATAAGAGCTGAAAAAGTCACACCATAGCCTTAAGTTAAGTAATGTGACCTAGGCCAATTTACGAAAGTATCCCCTGCCACCTTAGCATTGAGGTCTGTAGAAAAAAAAACTATTGGTACCGTGATACCATCGCATCAAGTATGATCATGGAAGGACGTCGGATCACATTCGACCCTCCCAGTCTCGCGAGATCGGATATCCTTCCGCTATCGATCTCGACGTGACACAAGCACTCAGGTCGTGTTGCTGAGCTGATTACCTGTATTTACTTACCAAATATTTCTGATTAATATCGACGATGAGTGCTGATCCGCTATAAGCCTTTCGTACGTGCGGGTGTTATAAAAAATATATACAAGGAAATTTTGGTAATATTTAATAGTTAGATGGCGATTAAAACTTTCTATTTTAAGTTCTGAATTATTTTAAATTTTTTACATAAGACTATAAAGGAAATTGTGAGCTTTATACAGAGTACTCCGGACGAACATAGCATACCGGTAGTCCCATTACTACTATTATGAGTTTTATTTCCCATCCGCTCTTACTTAGAACATAGTAGCTCAAAGATGAATGTAACGCTACAAACGAGATAGCGCAAAAGGTTGTGCAATCTCCATGCAAAACGGAGGGCCCTTTTCATTGATCACACACAAAAACACACACACACATCACCCCACAGACACACACACATGCACGCACGTACGCGCACACGCCTGGTTGTTACTTGTTTGATACAATAATCGAGCAGATATTTTATTGTCACAGAAATTTGCAATAAATTATTTGACTGAGACTTTTCAACTATGTCAGGATAAAACAAACAACAGTATGTGCCTTTGTATCACATACATCTCTCTCTCTCTCTCTCTCTCTCTCTCTCTCTCTCTCTCTCTCTCTCTCTCTCTCTCTCTGGGGCCCCGAGTGGCCGAGTGGTCTAAAGCGCTCTTCGTTACGGATCACTGCCATCTCACCTCTGTCTGCGGCGGTTCGAGTCTAAGATTCAGCCAATGTGGGTATGTGAGAAAGCTTGCCAGTAGCTTCTCGAGGGTCGGTGGTTCTTTCCGGGGTTTTCCCGGGTTCTTCCTCCACCATTAATACTGGCCGCCATGTATAGCCTATCGTGTGCTGAAAAATGGCGTTAAACCCCACAACAACAACAACAACAACTCTCTCTCTCTCTCTGTTAATATGCATTCTTTTTATCGTGCAACCTACAATTTCCTGAGGAAGAGAAAGAAAATGGTAGCAAGGAATGTGGCAATAATTTAATATGCGTTATTCGGCGCATTTTCAAAGAGTTACATATAGAGTTATTGTACTTTAAAAAGATCCTGTTAAAAAAACATGGCATCATAATTTGTGCATTTCATTTCAAAATATTTACCTTTTTATATTATTTTTAAGAAAAATACTTGTCATAATATTCATAATAATTATCAAAGAATCATACACCGAACTTTCTGTCACTGCATCTTTTGTATAGCAAGGAATTATGTTTGGAATAGCTATCACAAGTTTTTCAGTTCTTCTGTACAAGCGGCAAACGTTCTGCATATGCCCGCATATAATTTTTGCTTTATTGCATACGCTGTTTGAACATTTACCTCGAAAATTGCTGTAAGAATATGAACATTACAAATACGGAAACGTAAATAGAGAAAATAAAAATGTAATTTTTGTACAAAATGTGTTTTAATATCTTACCTTTAAGAACGGCTTCAATATTAATGTTGTTAAAAAAATTAAGCATCTCATTGTATGGAGCACCTTTGTTGATAATTAAGCTTCTAAAATTTTGAGAAATTGATACAGTATTGAAACTAAAAGGTACACAGACAAAATTCACTCTCTATCTAAAAATAGATATTGACATTATAAAAAAATAATATTGCTATCATACGTACTTTTCTGATTATTCAAACGTCTTTACATAGGATCTAAGAAAACCTGTATTTTAAGTATAGAACGATACAGTGGGAATGATCACTTACCCTCATGTACAGCCAATCGTTCCGACTGTTCCCAGCCTATCGGCACAAGGGCATGAATTTGTAAAGAACCGACAAGGTATGATCTGCAAAAGCAGGAGAATCTACCATAGACCTGACACGGAAACCAAAAGGAACCAAAGCTATTATGCATGTAGCCACGAGCGTGGCAGCGGCTGGCACTGCTCCAGAAAGGAATTCAAATTGCGACAGGTTGGATATGTCTTTCGCATTTTCTGTCACTGGACCTTGTCGGATTTAACGCACGTCCTCTTTTGAGGTCCTTGTCTCTAGCACAGTAAACTTCTTTACGTAATCCTCGCGTTCATCAAGCTCTTTCAATCAGCTATGAAGTGGTTATTTATTCATGGGCGGGCTTTGGCCCTGGTCGCAACAGCAAATGACTGGGACGCTCTTTGGCCCAAGTCACCGAGGAAATGTTGATGATATGAAAATAGACTGCGCAGATCTTGTCCGAAATGATGACCCTTAGAATGAAATCGTGGCCACGTATCATGGGTACACCCTATGCTACTAACTATGACAGATTTGTGCTAAATCACCCTTCACACCGATCTTTTTTTCAAGCGTGTAACTCGTGGTGAGAACGTTCAGTGTTCTGCCATTATGGAGAGTGATCGAGGATTTTCTCATTCCGTAGCCATCCCCGCCGTCGATGTAGGAATGTAGGTGTGTTGACGCGAATAGCTGGCATGGAGCTGTCGAGTCTGACAACTTTGCGCGTAGAACTGGCCCAGTATTCTGACTTCTGCATGTAGGCGGCGCTATCGGTGGGGACCAGGACCTTCTCCTACTTTATGCGCAACTGTCCCCATTTGCAGATATAAATAGTCTGTTACAACCTGTGGGAAACCTCCAAATCATGCTGCTGTGACCGATGTCTGCGTATCTTTACACGGACGCACAAGTATGTGTGTGCTACGTGTGCGTGCCATTGTGTTCCAAGCGGAACCTTGTCATTACATATTAACAGGTCGATCTCACGGCACGTAAGTGACTAGCCTTCGTATGCTTGCAATCGTTTGCACTTTTACCAGTGAACTTGGCATTGGTAATATTTTGTCCTCTGGTAGACAGACTTTTGTATAACATGACAGTCTCTGCAACGTCGATGTGAGTACGTCACTATAAATCATAAATCGCAGGAACGCAAGGACAACACAGCATCGGTCGATGCGAGCAACTTTTATTTCATGGCGTACTAGAATGATGACCGAGCCAAGCAGATAGAACTGAATGGCGGCCTGGTTCAAAAGATTTAGGAAATTAAGTTGGTCAGCTTCTGGCAGTGACCCGTTATTCGCCACGTTAGTTATTTTATGGGACAGATGGCAAACCGTTAACAGTATCGGAGGCACTATGAATTCTATCGAAAGATGCTTGGATAACTGGCAGCCATGTCAAGGTTTGCCATTCCCGCTGTAGTCAACTGGCTAGTCCATAGGCCACCATGCCAAAACGCAACTCATACTGGCTGAACTTCCTTCAGCATCACTACAGTTAAGGACTTCCAACCGTTTTGTTCCCTAGCTACCTGAGACGAATCAAAGGCTTCTTAAAGACTTTGGATGGTAATTATTCGAGTTAATCCTTTTGTACGTATCTTTCTTATGTTTTAAAACACGTCCAATCTGCCAGCATGATCTGCTCCACAAGCCTGGGTTTCAGCTTTTCGGCGCAGCCACCAAGAACCTACACAGCACTTTATTCATCTCAAGTAGCTTTCATTGTTAGCTTCCCAGGCATCGAGCTCATACAACTCTATATTACGCACTTCTTCGAAATGAAGGTGTGACTGAATTAGATCGCTTGCCACTTGAAGATCAGCACCTTTTGCTGTTTTCGATGTCTTCGCCAGCGCCGTCCCATAAGAATATAACTTTCTTAAGACAGGTTGTTCCTTTTTCGCGGATTCTTTCTTCTCATCTATGCCATTCCCTCCGTGACATTTTTTAAGAATCCCGTCACACACTTCGAAACACTGTTGATGTATCTGTCCTTGTTGGAGGCTAGGCTGCTGAGGATAAGTTCCCGCATTTACTAGATGCCATTGCTGCCAGTGGATAATCCTTTCATAGTAAGGCCTGTTGATATGGGTGATGAGCCCAATTGAAAATGTGCTGAATTCGTGCGCTGCCACATCGGCAACTAACTCATTATTGACATTGTGAAAACTGCGGCACCATCCCACGTCTAAAGCTTTATGAATAGAAGCGGGCTAAAATGCTGCCAATCGAGGTCGAACGACCCTCAGGCTCTTTGGGCTTGGTACTACTAAGCCGGACAGAATCCTTTTTCTTTTATTTTGCTGCCCGCTCTCATTCAATTACTGTGACAGTTTCCCTGAATCTGTCAATTTGCTCCTCTAGTAACCTCTGATCATTCAGAAATCCCCATATGTCATCCAAATTAAACCATGAATGCGTTTACATGATCAGTTGGAGGACACTTTTCACAGCTCAAACCGCATGAGAATACAAAAATTTCGCGATCTGGAAAAATGAGACCTTGATTTAAATATGGTTCTGATGGAAAATATATTAAGTGGAACAATGTTCTCTGATTTCTATACTATAATCACTTTTATGTTTGAGAAAACAACATAACAGACCATTCCTGGCCCAAACTATTGATTCTGTACTTCACACTCGGACATTCCTTTCACCCACATAATGGAATGACCGGGAGAAATGCGTGAGAAGATTTTCAGACTAGAGAGTACACACTAGAGTGAACGACACTTGCTATCCGTGAAATGTGACTTACATGATATCTTTAAATTATAAATTAAGAATAGATAGATCGGCATTATATTTCGAGAATTTAGGTTTTTGGAACCGCAGTGTTTGTAGTTTTCGTAAGCTCACAACTGGCTGAAGTCTACCTATTCTATTTGATTCGCATGACTTAGTCTTAACACAACGTTTTCTAACAAATGAGTTTCCAGAAATATATTCTCGAGGAATTTGAAGATTTCTCAATAACGTCGGTATAGTGGAGAATTTTCAGATATGCACATTGTTGAAGAAAACGGTTCAAAAAGCAAGCGAACGTAACTACATTGGCAGAAACCAGAGCCTAATAATGTCAAAAAATATATCATTTCACACAAAACAGATCTTATTCAGGCATCATTTGTTTTCAGGATAAATTTGGTGGTGATTTCTCACATATAAGAGCAGCTAGTTCGTGTGAAAACATGCCACAGCTTCACTGGTCGGGAGTTTCCTGCACAAAAATATATAAAAATTGCCGCTTCAATATTAAACTTGTCACATGTGATTAAATACTTTTCCACCTTCCTCGAGAACTAACGTGTGCGTGTGTATGTGTATGTTAGTTTCCTCTGCATCGTGAAGTAAATTCGTATTAAATATGAAACTGCCTTGACATGTAAACTAAATGTAAAGCATCGTTCATTAGATTTCAGAAGCTATTTCTTGATGACAGTTTGATCCCGCCTGTATGATGGGAAGTTTTTAGGAAGTTTTCTTTCTTTTCTTGAATCATGTTGAATTGTTGCCAATATCGTGTCCAAGTCGTTTTCATCTGCGGATGCTGCTGTTTGTACTCGGTGTTTGTACTCGGTGTCATACCTTGTGTATTTCTGTCGTTGATCATTTCATAGATGCACGTAGCTTCCTTACTCCAGACCGGGATGGGTTTTGGTGCCACATTATTGATCGATTCAGAGTACACGTTTGCATGTATTTAGATTCATTGTCTGAAACTGATTTTGTCAGTGCTCTTCTCGGAATAATGTCCAAGACTTACTAGCTTTTTTTAGCAATGATCACGCTATTAATTTTCATCTCTTGCGTATCACAACTGTTGCTTCCCCGTGAAGAAAGTACACAACAATCGTTTGACAGGGCACCAACAGAATATCCACTGTGTTTTATACCCATCTTACTCATTTACAACGTATGCTTAGAGATATGATGTCAGCTTCTGTACTTCTATGTTCTAGCTCATTTTACGTCATCAAGGTGTAGACTAAGGAATCAGCTGTTCATATTTGTCTAAATGCCAGGAATGTTCTCGCTTACCTTTGTGCTCGATGCACAGCATTCACATAATCTTGTTAACAATTGTATTCTGTGTTTAATATTGTACATTTTCTATTTTTAAGTAGACTTTGTTCATCCATGATGTGTTTGTAAGACTGATTGCACTCTTTGCAATGCGGATGTGAAAAAAAGATATCAATGAATCAGTCTATCTCTGTCTCTGTCTGTCTGTTTCTCTGTCTGTCTCTGTGTTTCTCTCTGTCTCTGTCTCTCGATATCTCTCTCTCAAACAAACAAAAAGAAAAACGTATATCCAGTGGTACGAACCTATGGTCATAAACTGAGTAACAGAAAGAAGCAAAACGAACAAGTTTTGTAAAACTTAACGTATTATTTATTTATCAAAATTATAAAGTTATAAAATGAACATTAAAATGAATTGACAAAATTAAAAATAATTACAAAAGTTCTATCAAAAGTCCGAAAGAATATAATGTTCCGAATATATTCCAGACCCTCGAATGCACTGGTCTGCCAATAGTCCCGTTGTATCACAATAGCATTGTCCATAACTTCTTTTCACAAAAGTCCCAGAATAATATTTTAGTCTAATGAGAGCTTTGTAATTCCAATAATTAATTAAACCGACGTTTCAAATAACATCCAAACACATCAATAAATACATCTGCAGACTGATATTACAACAAGGACATATGAAATAAGAACTCAGTATAGGAATGCAATCAATTGCTCAGTTTTCTCCTTATATTAAAGCAGACGGTGCAAAAACATATTCTGTCCTACTCACTGTATGAGATTTTGCAAATAATCCACATCGTAAGAGAACCCGCCTGACCGACCTAACGACGGAAAATAACTTAATTATTCTAATGACCCACCTGAATGGTCTGTCCAGTTAGAACTAACCCGACGCTCGTACACAGGTTTTATTAATGTAACTTTCGAGACATTAAGAAGATCAAGGGTTACGGATAGGGATGTTTATAGATTATATTCAATGTACAAGCACTCGAAATATCTTAAAATATAATTTATACCCGTATTCAAAAATTAGGTATGTAATATATATTCTATAGATAATCACTATAATGTACAGCCATGAATGCAAATTACAAAACAAATGTAGATATATATAACACGAAGAACAAAGCATTCAGGCAATATGTAGGATTTTAAGACAGTGACATATTATAGCTTCTCCCTGCAAATTTGTTGCCGTATTTTAAATAACCTAACAAATAATCGCATGATAAATTGAGTTAATGTTTGCAACCTTCAGTGATTTAAGTAGTTTTCATACAATATAAAATATTAAACCAAAAGAAAATACATTTTGCTTTCATTTTATTTAATTGATCTATCGACCGAAGCAGTTGATTTTACTTTGTTCCTTGAAAAAAAGCATGGCTTCATTTCTTCATTGATCTTTTTGTATGTATCTTCCGTCATGACAAGAAGGTATTAATGAAATAGTGGCTTAGCTTGTTACGGTAAAATTAACATCGGAAGTTGCCTACATTTAATACGATGGTTAAGGCCATTCCTTCTTCCTAAATAATTGTATTATGGAAACAATTGCTGGAATTCTAAACGCGCAACAATAGATAATACAATATAAGATCGTATACGTATAATGACCAATAATTCATATATATGATTAATGCAATCATATAAAAATCATTTTATTTAAATAATACAAACCTTTACAATTCATTGCCTTTCTTTTCCATTTTTCATCTTTTCTTTTCAAAGCTTATAGAGCAAAACAAACTGTTATAAAAAGGGTTCGTCGTTTTTTTAAATTCAAAGAAATCAAATTTCATCTAATGAAAGTAAATAAAATAGTACTTCACGTTGGCAGCCTACCATCTTTTTCGACATGTAAGGCAAGAAACCTTCCAAAGCACACTTTTGTTGTGTCCATATTCATTGTTTGTCCCTAATAAGGTTATCGAATGGTAGCGAATATTGCGCTGATAAATGGCACTTGCCGCCAAATGTGTTATCATGTACCTTTAATTCAAGAATGTAATTCCTGTACCTGCTTTGCACTAGATAGCTCTCTTTAATCTACAAGGTCTACAGACTATCCAACTGTAATAGCTGCAGTTCCTTTGAAGAATAATTGCTTCGACTGCGAGCATTTTGTCGTTGTTGTTGTTGTTGTTAGTGATGGTGATAGTGGCAGTATTTGGCGTGTTTGCGCGCGCGTGCGTGCGTGTGTGTGTGTGTGTGTGTGTGTGTGTGTGTGTGTGTGTTTTCCCATGTCTTTGCGAGCATGTAAAGGAAAATAAGTGGGAATATTAAACGAACGTTATCATTAAATTGCTACGTCATACACAACATCTGTGTTCGTTGTCAAAGAGAAAGTGTGCATATAATCCATAAAGGTTTTAACGTCCAAAAAGAGACAATTCTAAATACTTGCTAAGCTTGTAAAGCGACCTCCTTAACCGTGGAGCTGCGATAGCTCAGCTGGTACAGCGTCGGACTTTTAATCCAAGGGAAGTGGGTTCGATATCCGCTCGGGTCGGCTGTCTCCCTTTTCTTCTGAATGATGTAGAGATTAATGTTAAATGTGCCATTCAAAGAGACATAAATATTGCAAACCTCGTTTATATTTAGTTGTGAATTAATTTCTTTGAGTTAAAAACGATATGGTAATGACTTTACACGATACGCAATATCTTTCGTTCTGAACTAATTTCTTCGAAAGCTTCATGAGTGCTTTCGTGAACCAGTTGTTGACTGCGATTTTTATTTGGCACCTATAACATAGTGTATTTACAATGAAGTACACGTTGGAATCTATTTTAGAATACCGTGTTTACTCGGTTATAAGACGAATCCAACTGCAAGCTGCAAAGATCCAACTCTGCCGGCACATTATGCACCGGGAGATCTGGGTCTATGTAGTTTGTTATAAGTAATCAGTAGAACAAACAAGATGGAATCTGATGTTCAGGAGCATTACGCTACGGCAGATCAGGATCTTCGTTGTTTGCAGTTTGATTCGACTTATAAGCAAGTACATAGGTACTATTTTAATAAATTGTAGTGTGGCAGTTTCTTGCCGCGTAAATCTGTCAGATTTCTCGACCCATAATTACAAAACCACAATATGGCCTTAGTAGAAAAATAAAACAAAACTGTAATTTACAAAGTATCGCCCAGCAAAGTGTTAAATTTCAGAAACGCCTTTTGGAGGTCAACTATGTAGAGGCCATTTCATATATATCCATAGTAAAGTATACCTTGTCAATGTAGGTGTCTCATAAACTTTAGAAACAAATGACACTCATTCAAATTTAAATTGTTTGTAAATGGGTGGCTTTTTAACGACAATGAATGCAGAAAGCACACCTGCAATCAACTTTGACAGGTGAGAATGAGGCTCGAATTGGAATACTTATTAGTTAAAGGACAGAGCAAATATTTGATTAATAATCTCTCACAAGGTCTGACGAATGGGAAATGCTGGCTTCTTTAATGCCATTAATATCACTATTCCCCATGCTCGTTTCGTTTTCGTGAATCGAAGACATTCGTATATATCGTTAATATGGTTCTATCATACCATTCACCACTGTCATTTTTCGTGTAGGAGATTGTAGATACAAATCCATGTAGGGTGTGTGTGTGTGTGTGTGTGTGTGTGTGTGTGTGTGTTTTTAACGTAGCTTTAACAACTTTTCAGTCATATCGTTACAATGTCTGCAGTGCTGCAGTTCATAGTGATGTCTAGCACTGGAACATCATGTCCCACCGCGTGACATTATCCTGACACCAGGTCGACCAGTCCTAACACCAACCTCTTAATGCTACGCGCCAAACGAGGCAGCTGTGAGTACCATTTTCATAAGTCTTTGGTATGACTCGGCCAGTGTTCGAACCCGCGACCTCCCATATCCGAGGAGGACGCTCTAACCACATATATCACCGAAGCGGTTTGCATGTAGGTTATAAGTCCGGACCATTATCAAACATGATTCCTGTTACTTTCCTTCCTGATAAATCGTGACGAAAATGAGAGCTGACAAAGCAAGTTACACTTCTTTCACGTTAATTTTGCTGATATACATACACAATAACATACCATCAAACGTACATACATAAATACATACATACATACATACATACATACATACATACATACATACATACATACATACATACATACATACATACATACACACACAAACACACACACACACACAAACATGCATACATACATACATACATACATACATACATACATACATACATACATACATACATACATACATACTTGGTTACTTACTTAAATGCAAATGCTTGGGACAATATTGAAAACGACCAAATTATTATTTAAAAAAATTTATAATTATACCGGAAAAACTCGATTAGTATATCGTTTAAGGTTTTCATGTGTATTCATGTATATTAGATAAAGTTTCGACACATCTTTGTGATTATAATTGTAATATTGGAAGTTTTCACTTGTTAACTTCACTTCGCAAGACTGTGCGCATGTATGCGTATACTGTCCAGGCACAATTAAATTCTCTGGCTGTACCTTCTCTCAAACTTTGTAAACAAAACACTATCGTTTCGTGCATAGACTATATCAAATACCTCTCACGTTATATGCAGTTTGGCGCCAGATTCAGTGTTTTTGATACTAATTTTGCCAAATTATCGTAGCATATGGACTTCTTCAAGATTTCTAAAGACTAGATTAGTCAAAATAAGACATCAAGATAATAACTGGCTACGTGATGTACAGTTCTATGCAATGCACTGCTTTTGTTATCACGGGCATTTAATGCACCTCACGTATGACAGAATGTATTTACAAGGGTTACTTATATGATGGAGATTAACATCTTGTGAATTAAAACATCCATCCATAGGAAATGAATGCAATGCATATTACGGCAGTAATTATTTGCTGTTTGTTATAGATCAAAATAAAACTATGGGAACGGTACGGACATCACATTACTTTTGGAGGCGCAATATTATTTGTATGCTTAGCGTGCTTCAAACGAAATGCGCGATAAATTTTCATGTCACTGACTCAATAATCTATGATACAACGCTTTCTTAACTTTTATATTCTTATAACATAATCGATTATTAGTTAATTACAGTTTTTAATTGGAGGTTTTTAATACAGATTCCATTATGCAAGACTTACCTTGAAGCTAATGTATAGGGCCAGATTTAGATGGAGCAATTTCAAATCCCGCCAGTCCGCCCCAGCTCAAACTTTTTTTATTTGTAAATTCGAAAACAAAAATTAAACAAACTTACCATGTCACTTTGTTGAGAGGGCTCTGGAGCAACTGCTCCATTTATATGGTGATGATGATTTTTGTAGTACAGAGCAGTGATTGATTTATGCAAAATATGATAGCAGTTCTTGAAAAGTCAAGTAATTCTTAAAAAAAAAAATATACTTAAACATTTGTTATATATGAGGGCTACAATGATATAACACGTATATTTCAAATATTGAAATAAAAGCTTTGATCATGCAGTATACGATAGTCTGTCCAGGAATAAATGATACAATAATATGTCCAATTAAAAATTATCTTGTCGTTCCAAAGTTTGAAGAGAAAGGAATGTAATGGTCCGTCAAGGACAGCAAAACAGTCTATATTACGTATATGATAAACAAAACAGAAAGACAATGAGACTGATGTCCAGGTAAAACCGTCTTTGTTTGATCTCTCTCTCTCTCTCTCTCTCTCTCTCTCTCTCTCTCTCTCTCTAACACACACACACACACGTATTAAATAATAGCAAACATTTGCCATCTGCTTTTATAGAAACTAAAATACAACAAATTAAGATATTATGAACTTCACCCTCTAGCACACACACACACACATGCATACATACATACATACATACACACACACACACACACACACACACACATATATATATATATATATATATATATATATATATATATATATATATATATATATATATATATATATATATATATATATATATATATATATATATATATATATATATATATATATATATATATATATATATATATATATATATATATATATATATATATATATATATATATATATATATATATATATATATATATATATATATATATATATATATATATATATATATATAATATTTATGTGAAATTCAAAACGTCTTAATATGCAACATTTTAAATAGATTCGTATTTGGGCAAACAAATTTTTCCTCCCACATGCGGTAGCACACCTGCTTCTTCATTGTGAATTCTGAATGAATGAACCTAATAAAGATAACGTCTCCTCGTCAGTTACTTATTAAAACAACTATTTAAGCCTGATTTGAATATTGTCTAATATTTCTAAGGAAATTTGCACCTGTTATTATCACATGATTAAGCTTTGACTGATTGTTCTTGCTGATGACTGTATATAGGAATATTAACACCTACAAAAGACAAATACCATCAACAACAGGTAAGTATTTTTTTACAGCCATATATAATTGTAAGATACCGATATCAAACATTTAGATAAGATGTTCATACCGTTACAAAGCTATCATCATTCAAGTTTTCAATACCTGATACCTCTCAAGATTTTCAATGACGATAACGGCTATTTTCTCCAGGTGTGAAGAGCAGGACCGAGTCCAATTCCAGCTCGCACTCCGACCCAAACAGCCATAACAGAGTGCATGAGTGTTCCACGCGCAACACTCATTTTACATGGATGATACCAACTGCATTCTTGTTTTGTGTAACTTATGACATCATATAATTTTTGCATTTCTTTTTAATTTTAATTACTTTTCAAAATAGTATTTAATCGAATTATTTTTGCAATTTCCGTGTTAATGAATGTGTCAAATGACCTAATGATCACATGATAACATTAAAGGATAAAGGTCATTTTTGATTAAACTACGAAAAAAAAAACTTATCCTGTAAATGGCAGTCATTGCCCGTGCTGTACATGCCAATTAAGTACAATCAGATATTGCCCGTGCTGTACATGCCAATTAAGTACAATCAGTTATTGCCCGTGCTGTACATGCCAATTAAGTACGATCAGAAGAAGATCTGGTTCATTTGACTCACATTAATCCACACATTTTCCAGAAACCTAAAACAATATGACATCTATAATCATCTGTAACAAACTAATCGGGTCGTAGGAACCTGTATACCTTAGTATAACCAAACATATTGGTCATATAACAAATACGTAAAGACAACAATGTTTATTTACTGCACATAAATAAATTAATGTGATACGATGGTATCAAATATACATTGTCGCAATGTTCAAACATGAGTGACATCTGAAAATATGCATGCTGTAATTATTCTTGAAATTATTTATTTTAAATAGCAACAGTTTCTCCCCAGCGAATAACAAGCCGCTTTTGCCGCTGTCTGATGAATACTTCTCACGATAACGACAAGAATACCATAGAGAATCGACTTACAACAACACCATTACCACCAATAATAATAATAATAATAATAATAATAATAATGACAATAACCACAACAACGATACTATTAATAATAATAGTAGTAATAATAAATACTACTACTACTACTACTACTACTACTACTACTAATAATAATAATAATAATAATAAAATGATAAATAGTCATAATATTCTTTAAGTTCAGTTAGAATTTTGCCACCAGATACTATTAAATATTAATGGAATCTGGTGAGAAGGTTTTTAATCAGTTTGCAAAGATAAATATTCAAACCCTGTGCAATATTTTCCTGTAAATAAGCTTTAAGTAAAGGAAAGTTTATTAAACCAATTCAACACTGCGTCTTTGTTTCTATTTTAATATCATACATTGATGAAGATGCATCAGTCAGTGAACAATCCAATACAGAAAGAAGACCCGCAAAGGCATGACTGTTGGCAATTCAATATAGAAAGAAGACCCGTACAGGCATGGCTGTTAGTATTCCAGTATAGAAAGAAGACCCGTACAGGCATGGCTGTTAGCAATCCAATATAGAAAGAAGACCCGTACAGGCATGGCGGTTAGCATAGAAATTAGACCCGTACAGGCATGGCTGTTAGTAATCCAATATAGAAAGAAGACCCGTACAGGCATGGCTGTTAGCATTCCAATATTGAAAGTAGACCCGTACAGGCATGCTTGTTCCCCAAAAGACGCTAGATTAGACTGACATTTAAAATAGTGTTCTAAAACGATAGTTATAAAACATAATCTCCTTATGGTATGATATTGGTTTGATTACAATTTAGATGTCAGATTTTCAGTAGACTTGTATGCGGATGTATAGGGTGGTCTAACAGTTGGTTTAAAATAAGAGAAGCCAAATGTGGGACACATCGTAAATGTTTTACCATCAATAAACCTTTCAAGAGTAACTTTTTTCTATTATTTTGTTACCATCCAACTCACATCATGAATAATACTCTCCGTTGGCTGTTAAAAACAAATGGATGGCAACTTGTGTCAGTGCGGGCTGTTTTGATCATATTGCCGCAAATCGGGGTAATTTTACATCAATACACTATTAGTGTCGCCACAGAGATAAATGTTGGAAAGAGGATATGCCAATTTACAAGACACCCAGATAGAGATGTATGGGCCATGTGTATTCTACGCACTCAGTCCGAACTCACTTGCTTGACCTCTGGGTCATCTATGGGAGATAAATTTCTATCTGGTTTGCATTTCCGGATAAAATACAATGTATTATGCGTCAAAGTTTTGTTGGCCAAAGACGTGTCATTTTGATGAATAACCCCTAATTGCAATATACACTGTATGACTCGGCAACTCCATTTTTGGAAGAGGTTTGCGGTTGCAGTAATGTTTACAGTTACTAGTTTTCTTGATGACTTTGCTTTGCAAATCAGTACTTGTTTCTGTTCTACTAACGATGATTAGTATACTTTTTATACGTTACTAATGAAATTAAATATACATTACTAACGATGATTAGTATACGTTATTAACGATGATTAGTATACGTTACTATCACGACTCTATGGTCACAAATAAGTAACAGAAAGAAGCAAAGCCATCAAGTTGTGTAAAACTTAAAGAATTTATGTATCAGAGTCATAAAAGAAAACGCGAGAGGAACCTACAGTATTATGGTGTGAATCCAGAATAATCCTGATAACATTTTATGAAAGTTCTAAATGAATGAATAGTTCTGTAATAAAATCAAAACAGGAAGTGTACCGTTCCGCCAAATTTCTTGACGTTGTCAGGATGGTGTCTTCCAGAACTCCTTTGAATAATTCACAACTGTTTCAAAATAATATTATACTCCAAATTGTGATCACTTTCTATTTCCACTGAACAGTCCTCTCGGATAATATTGTGGGGCTGGAGGTGTTGGTGGGGGTTGATTGGCGGATTGTACCTTCTTACAAGGTGTCCGTTTTATTTGGTTATCGTTATCTAGAGGACTGATCGCCCTCGGTGTTGTTGCCCGGATCGAGTAAATATTAATATAAAGTGTGAAACTTATAGATGGAATAAATAGAAATCTGAGCAGATATATAGAACAGAATGGCAAGAGCCCCCTTTCATGAAATACAACACTTTAATCAATTACGTAAACAACTGTGATAATACGCTACATTAAGGAGATACACTTTTTTTTAAAATAAACATTGACCGAGTTTCAAACACAAATATACTTATATAAATAACCTATCTGTTTAAATTATAAAATTGGTTCATCATAGAATCGAGTGAACGATCGAAGTCATTGCCTTATACAACTTCATAACCTGCTTATTTCCGGTTCATTCCAACTTCACTGTGGCCATTCTTCTTGGTCCTTTCGCATTTTTCTTCTTCAAACTCTCAGTTGTCTCACCTCTTTCGGTCCTCAATCTTTGTGGGGGCAGGTGCATACGTAAGTGCGTAGATACGTAGATACTTGGATAAGTAGGCACGTGGATACGTCAGTGGAGCTATTTCCCCTTTCAAAATAAGCAGAGAAGCAACCTAAATCTTCTGTGAGATATCATACTGGGATTAGATCATTGCTCCCCTCTCATTATGTCAGATATCGTCCTATCGGAATTCAAACAGATACCAAAGGCTATCTGGTCAAGACAAACATGGCAGACCATAAACAACCCTAGTTGCATAAGATTAAAGTACTTCCTACTGACTATTTCATCACTGACTCACATTAACATCACACGAGACATAACAGTTCCGTTTTCGTCTCAATTACACAAATGAATGAATGAAATTCATTAAATGATTTAACTGCGTTATTTTCAGCGAATACACACATTCAAGTCTTTGGCATACATGAAATCTCACTTCATGGCTTAACAACGTTAATTTCAGTGAATACGCACTCAAGTCTTTATCATACGTGAAATCATCTAAGATCGGAGAATTCACACGGATTCTCGTAACTCATAAAAACTAAAGTAATGCATGAAATTCTTAGAATACCTGATTCTAATAATAATCAAGACAACAAATTCAAACAACTTGTCAAACTTATATAAAGAAGATCATTGTACGAATTCAAATAGATGAACTCAAACAGTTATACTCATATCAAGAGTGATGATCATGATATGTTACTAACGAGGATTAGGATACGTTACTGGTGACGATTCTGATACGTTACCGATGACGATTATGATACATTACTAGTGATAATTAGGATACATTACTAGTGATGGTTAGGATACGTTACAAGTGATGATTAGGATAAGTTACAAGTGATGATTAGGATACGTTACAAGTGATGATTAGGATAAGTTACAAATGATGATTAGGATACGTTACTAGTGATGATTAGGATAAATTACAAGTGATGATTAGGATACGTTACTAACGATGAACAAGGTATAGCATATTATTAAAACAATCCTTCACTTGTAAAGTTACCTAATAATACAATGACGCCTTCTATGATTTTGGCAACATCTATTATTAAGCCACTAGAACATATTTAAATTGGATCTTAAATGAAAAAGTTCAAGTGATTCTTTTAAAGTATCGAATGAGAATGAACGAAGATCGGTTCTGGGAGTAATTAGTCATGACTGTCATGCTTGGGATTAAACTTTATAGAACGAATGTCTCGGATCTTGTCTAATATCAATGGTGTATCACAATGCAGATAAATGCAGACCTGGCTATTTCTCAACATTTCTTTGTGTAATTTCAATTACTAATTGAAAGGACTTAACAGATTTCACACTTACTCTTCTGTCCATGAGTGTCAGCTTGAACGTTTGTCATAATTAACTTGGAAAAATATGCTTAAATGTCTCTGCTTTGCATAACAATAGTTTGGAATAATAACATTAATAATAATAATAATAATAATAATAATAATAATAATAATAATAATAATAATAAACTATCTTTAACGAGGATAACACATTTGGTCATGGCTGACCCATCTGCCATGTGGTCCTCAGTTTTTATAATAAAAAAATAAAAATAGAAGATCATGCACATAACCATGTATCTTCGCACACTCATTCGTACATATTTGACATGAATGACTATGTGTGACTATACTGAGAAACATACAAATATATATCAATTATGGATACGATTTTAAAGTTTTCTATTCCGAGCTTTTAATATGTCATTCCAGCTGGTCTAGAAGGAATTTCTTTAATGATATTTTAAAAGAAGCAAAGGAAGTTGAATTACGTATCCTCACTGGTAAGGAATTCCATGCAGTATGTGCTGATACAGAAAATGAGGTTTTGTAATGATTGGTTTTCGACTAAGGAATCTTGAGATCGTTGTTAGTCGTCGATCGGAGATTACGCTCAGTATTCGATGATCTTAGTTCAATTATGTTAGAGATATAATCTGGAGAAAGACCATTTAAAGACTCGTATGTCATGATTCCTTTAAAATAAAGAATAAGTTTTTGTATAGGTAGCCATTTCAGACGTGAAAACAAAACATTTGAGGGAGTCATAACAGGAAGTTTCAGTATTATTCGGGCTGCCCTTTTCTGGAGTCTATCAATTCTGGACAGATTATAATTTGATGTGTTTCCCCATATCGTACAGCCGTAATCTATCAATGGTAGTACTTAACCCGAAAAATAAATTTCAAGTGATTGTGGAGGTAGAAATTTTGAAAGCAATTTTAATAGAGTTATTCTTTTGACTACCATTGCATATAAGTGATCGATATGCGCACTCCAGCTGAGGTGTTGATCAATGTAGATACCAAGAAGTTTTTGATTTTTGACAATAGATACGTCTAAGCCATTTTGAGTTAGAAGTAAATCCAAGTTAGCAGATAGACGCTGCCTTGTTCCAATTGTGATACATTTCGTTTTAGAGATGTTAATATGCATCTTGTTTTGATGACACCAAACTGATATATTGTTGAGGTCGATTTGAAGTTTATTTTTAATGGAGTCTAGAGATTTATCAGATAAATGCAATGTCGAATCGTCAGCGAAAAGATCTGTGTTAGCGTGCGCTGGATACAAGGCTAAGTCATTGATAAATAGTAGAAAAAGAAGAGGCCCTAATATAGATCCTTGAGGAACACCACTTAAGATATGACTTGGTTCGGATATATGTTTACCCGTGCAAACAACCTGGTGTCTGTTTGTGAGATACGACGTGAACCAGGCAACTGAGTTTGGAGAAAACTTGCAGGCTGAAAGTTTCTTAAAGAGCACCGAATGGTCAACCAAATCGAATGCTTTTTTTAAAATCAATGAAGATTGCACCAGTAAGTTCACCTGATTCTACTGCTAATAGCCATTGGTCTATAAGTTCTGTCATTGCAGTCTGACATGAATGATTCTTTCGAAAACCTGACTGTGATCTATGGAGGAGTTGGTACTTGTCAAGATATCTGAAAATATGCTTGCTGACATGTTTTTCCACAATTTTTGAAAGTACGGATAGAACAGATGTGGGTCGATAGTTGGATGGGTCATTCTTTTCATTTCCCTTATAAATTGCGAATACTTTTGCTAACTTCAATGACTCCGGGAATTTATTGGAAGTGATACTACAGTTAATTATTTCTTTCAACGACTGTGAGATTGATAAAGCCGACATTTTCAGAGTTTTGGGGTGCATTCCATCTAGACCAGCTGATTTGTTTGTGTCACGTTTATTTATAATATCAAAAGTGTCATTTATTGTTATTAAGGGAATGTTGAAACTAACATGATCGGGTACCCTTTCATTCACGAATTTAGTAAGTTTGTCTAAATTAGGCTCTGTATGGAATGGAATGGAAAAATGACTTATAGATGTCTTGGAAAATATTTTAAAACAAACTTGTATTCTAGTCCAAAACTTCATATTTTCATGTAATCAAAATTATTACCGCATCACAAATGTAAATTACAGAACTATATATTTATATGTATTAGTCTCAAAAGAAAAAAAAAGTTCTTTTCTTGCGATATTTAAATGGACATATGTGGAATTGTTTCATGTTTGACTTCACTACACCGGGTTTGCATTTGAAAACACGTCGAATGCTATACTCACCATTTCTCTGTGCTGAGACGGTGAGGTCAGAAAAGAACTGAACATTTCTGTCGCTCCAGGTTAAGAAAAAATAAAAATAAAAGAAACAAACATTATTTTAGTTCGGTGTTTTAAAAATTATTTGGACAACAGGAGTATTTCTTTCCAAACTACCAATTATCGCCCTGAGAATCAACGTGTGTGATAATCTGCAATTATTTAATTAATTACATCTGTGCAGCGATTTTGATACAAAACGATCGTGAAGTCTTAATTAACTATTTCATCACAACTTTGCGGAACACGTGTTATCAAATAGTTTTTCAGTGTTAGCATTCCAGATATATATAAAAAATCATGGAAAATCATTGCGTTTTGAGATAAATGATTCCCTTGTTTTATTACTTTCTTCTGCTATGCCTGATATCATTAAAATAGTACTGTTGATTTATATAGCTTCAGACACAAGGTGCATGAAAATAACGTAGACATTCCAGACTGGGTAAATGACTTATGTTAGCACTCCGTTGTCATATGAGTTCCAAACAATTGTGTTAGCACTCAGACACGCCAAGTGCCACGGTAATACTAAATTATTACCATTTAGAAGTAAAGAAAAAAAGGTGTAGTGACAATTATTAACAATGGCAGCTTAACATAGGAGACTGGAATTTCCAGGTCTTAAATAATTTGCTTTATGATGTTTCGCACTCGGAGATGCCTCCATAAATTTACATTTAAATCACCTGGAAAACTTGCTTCTTTATGTCATGAGTTTTAATGAAAGTTTGAGTAGGTATGCCTACAAAGAGTAGATTTTAAACTGGGATTCTACTTGATAGCTTTCTTCCTTTCTCTGTCATTCTATTTTCATATTCATATATATATATATATATATATATATATATATATATATATATATATATATATATATATATATATATATATATATATATATATATATATATATATATATATATATATATATATATATATATGTTAAAGAACATCAACACGTAGATTATGTGACTGGTTTCGCTTTATTGCTTCATCAGACTGAATTAAAATTGAATTCGATATCATTGCTTACGTCATGAAATATATTCTGTTTCTAAATGATTAATGATATAAACAGTATGTCATAAACATGATGACGTTATAGCATACACTTTTAACCTGATTGTCTTATTCTTTAACGCATAATTGACATGGATATATGCATATATAGCACATATTAATGATATTCTAAAACATAAAAATACATAAAACTGGATCTTAAAGATACATATATCTCTATTGGTAACTATTTTTTTAAATTTATTAATACATAGAGGTAAACAGTTTTATCAATATTTTTACTATGTATAAAGCACATTTAAAAAGGATATAAGAAAAATAAATATGAAAATTTAAAAGAATATAATTTATATATTTTATCTTGATATATTATTGACGAATGTTCAATATTTCATCAAAATTTAATTTATATAATAAAACATTACGGTGTGCATAATACTTATAATCAAGTATTTTATAAATAATTAATCATAATGTTTTGAGAATTAATTTAAAAATGCACTTCCATTTTTAAAGAATTAGTGAAATTATTTTTATTATATTAGTTTATACTTTCACTAGTTATGTTATTCTGTAAATTAGAACAATATAAAAAATATTCTTAACTAATTGTAAACGGGACATAATTATATTAAAAAATGATTAATGAATGTCGTATAGTGTTTTGGAATTTAGACCTTTTGGATATACCGTATTAAGACGGTGAATCCAATAGGTTTCCTTCAGAAGACATTCCATCTCAGAATCAGCTTTAACAATAGGTTGGAAGGAGAAATTTTGCAAGGTATGGGACATTTTGTTAAAATATGCGGCAACATGAGATGAAAATGACTGATCGATACAAAATTTTATATCTGATCTATGTTGGTTCATACGTTTAGATATTTGCTGACTGCTTTGTCCAATATATTGGATGCCACATTTTTTGTATGTGATCAAATAAATAACATTTAATGTTGCACAATTAGTATCACTACGCATATTAAAAGTTTCTTTCGTATTATTCCTATTGAAAGAAGTATTTTCATTAATAAATGAACAGAGTGAACATCTAGGTCTATTAGATTTAGTTGATGATCCTATTTTAAATTTTTTTTTCTAATTTAGAATTAGTTAGGAAATCTTTAAGATTTTTAGTCCTTTTATAAGCAAGTGTGGGTGTACTTTCGTGTAGCGATTTAACACGTGATTTACATGATACTTTTAATAAATCCCAATATTTATTGATAATCTTACCTATATTAGGCAAACTTGGATTATCTTCAATAACAAAAGGAATGATATCTTCATTTCTATTTTTGATTTTACATTGCAAAGATTCAAGTTGTGTAAGAGAAGATACTTTTTGGAAAGCAGTATTAATGATGTCACTAGGGTAATTTCTATTTTAAAAATGCTGACCTAGCTCTGTCAAAGATGATTTAAAAACAGCGTTATCCGAAACAATTCTTCTACATATTTTTGCTTGACTATATGGTATCCCATGTTTACATGATTTAGGATGGCATGAAGAATATTCAACATACTGATATTTTTAACATGAACCATGGTAGTGATGTCATTATTTTCATTTTTCACGACCTCTACGTTCAAAAAGGATTTTTTATATTAGACACATTGGATGTAAATTTGATTGTTATTGTTTGTTTAAACTATATATATATATATATATATATATATATATATATATATATATATATATATATATATATATATATATATATATATATATATATATATATATATATATATATATATAACCGTATATGTTGAAACTGTTCTAATTAAGATGATGATGATATTTTTATTATTATTATTATTATTATGATTATTATTATTATTATTATTATTATTATTATTATTATTATCATCGTCGTCGTCATCATCATCATTATTGCTGCTTTTCTTCATGTCGCAATTGATTTTTATACAACCAGTTCATGATATCTCATACACATTTTAATTACTTAAAGCGGAAGGAAAAAAATAAATTGACTTTCACTGCGTAGATCAGTCTCATGATAAAAGTGTTTACCCTGAGTTATACTTTTCCTCCCAGTTTGAATTTTCTCAAAATCATAAATCTGCCAAGCTGCTACATGGAATACCACGTTTCTTTAGCAACGGCTCCTTTGCCATTCTAAAAAATGTAAATATATTTTTAGTAAAATTTATCCAGGTTTGTAAACGTTAATAAAGTTTCTAATTCAACAACATGTAATGTTAGAGTAAGTAACGATCGAGAGAAATGTACCCGCTTCATCGTGTGAAAGCTATGCAATTTTTCCAGATTCCGCTTTAACAGAACCGATGTTTGAGTCTATGAGAAAGTGAACACGATGTATAAAGAAGACTTGAGGGGTGAAACATTGAGAAAAAAAAATTCTGTGCAATTACATTTTAGCATATAATTGTTAAATCGTGCTAATTAAACTCGATTGAGAATAATGGTATATTTTCAAAAAATTATTTTATACCAATCACACAGTGATTTACACACTAAGTTAATCAAGTTATTGTACGTGTTGTCTAGGTGTGATTATTGTGACGTCTTGTTAGCGATGGTATTTCAAGTTTTGACAAAAAATAAGAGACAAGCAAACAAAGATGCGAAGATAAAGCCAACGGCAGTGTTCTGAAAAGTACAAAGATTTTTCGATATCAGTGATTTATATTTAAATCGTACCTTGAATGTATTTAGCCAAACGAAACCGAACATAAATATAAACCGTAAAGAAACTGATGGGGAACAAATGTGAATGGATCAAAAGATCCCATAATTTTCGCGGGTTATTGCTATTTTCGGCTAAAGCTGCAGACGTGAAACTTGGAACGTGCAGTTTTTACTGTAAAATCATTCATTGGACAATTCTAGATAATATCATTAATCAGCAGTTGACTTGTTTGGTATGGACAAGATAATGTTATTATCAGCAGTGGACTTGCTAAGTATGGACAAGATGATATCATCAATCAGCAGTTAACTTGCTTAATATGGACAAGATACTATCATTAATCAGCAATTGACTACTTGTTTAGTATGGCCAAGATAATCTCTTTAATCAGCAGTTGACTTGCTTATTATGGCATGATATATCATTAAACAGCACTTAATTTGCTTAGTATGGACAAAATGATATCATTAATCAGCAGTTGACATGCTAAGTATGGACAAGATGATATCATCAATCAGCAGTGAACTTCTTTAGCATGGACAAGATATTGTCATTTATCAGCAGTTGACTTGTTTAGTACGGACAAGATGATATCATTAATCTTATGTTACGTGTTTAGGCTCTAATAAATAGTAACAAAAGAAAGAGTGAAAACAACAAGCTTTGAAAATTGAACAAATATTTTTCCCTGGAAAGAAACACAATATAAAAATGAAAAAATAAGAACTTACGGTTTTAAGAAATCAAATCCAAAAATAACCCAAGAATAATCCACGAGTTAAATTTTGGAAATCCTAGTAAAAATATTTACAAATGAATTCAAGTTCGATTCCCGACGAAAATTCCAAAATTTAAGGCGATGACGTATACTGTAGCCTTTATAGTACAGACGTGTCTACAATTCTTTGTTGATCTACAAACAATATTCCGGTGTTTGAATTTCCGAATAAAATTCAAATAAATGTCTTTCTTCAAGAATTATTTATGAGCACTCAAATATTTCCAGGAAAAAGAATTAATCTTTCAGAATCCAAATAATCTGAATAAAAATTAAAATGTCACTCCAAACTAGTCACAAACAAACACTTTTCCAGTGTCCAATGTGTTTCTTGAAAGAGCCAGGTCAATCTAAATTTTCTGGAATAAAATGCCAAATCAAGTAAAGAAGATTACATTACTTTGACATATAATGAAATTAAAAATAAAAAGATTTTAAAATTTACAAACAATTATATTAAATCAAATATAAATTAAATCAAACATACATAACATTAATTTGCTTAGCATGGACAAGATGATATCATTAATCAGCAGTTAACTATGGACAATATGTCATTTATCAGCAATGGACTTGTTTAGTAAGGACAAGATAATGTCATTAATCATCAGCTGACTTTCTTAGTCCGGAGAAGATTTTATAAAATATCACCCAGAGCTTATTACGAGTCATTATATCCCTTCCTAATTGTTTACTATGATGGAGACTGGGTTTGTTTTGTTCCTTTCGTAGCAGGCTGGGTGGGGGTAGGGGCTGTGGTGGTGGTGGTGCGTAGGGATGGGTTTAATATTGACAATCATCAGTGCGGATTGAGTATCTATGATTTTAATTGTATAATAAAGAATCAAAGACAACAAGCATAATAATGACGAGTCCGCTTACAATAATGAACCGCTCCGGTGGCCTAGTGGTTAGAGCGTCCGAATCGGAAGCGGGAGGTCGTGGGTTCGAACCCCGGCTGAGTAATACCAAATACTTACAAAATATTGTACTAACATCTGCCTCGCTAGGCACTCAGTATTACGAGATTAGTGTTAGGACTGTTCGTCCTGGTTTCAGGATAATGTGACTGGGTGGGACATCATGATACATGTCTGCGGCATGATGCCCCAGTGCTAGACATCCCTATAAACTGCCACACTGCAGACATCATAGCGATATGACTGAAAAATTGTTAAAGCTACGTTAAAAATCCTAAACACACACATACAATAATGAGTTACCGCTCCGGTGGTCTAGTGGTTAGATGCGGGAGGTCGTGGATTCGTGGGACATGATGCTATATGTCTGCGACATGATGCCCCAGTGCTAGGCATCACAATAAATTGCCACACTGCAGACATCGTAGGGATATGACTGAAATACACACACGCACACACATACACACACACACACACACACACACACACACATGATAATAAGGAGTCAGCGCGTCCATTGGACATTTGGACACAGTAAATGTGGTCCTAAAATCTATACAGTTGTGTCTAAATTAATATGCGACGTACACATTACACTGGACGACTGAACTTTTTTTGCCGTAAATAACAATTATGCACGGAAAACGGATTGAAAACAAGTTGTTCGAAAAAGTTATTTTTCTTCTTTCACAGGAGTATAAATATTTAGGCAAGAGGGTACTGTACATACAATCTAATAATACCAGTATACCTGTCTTTAGGTAACAGTATGCCAGTCTTTAGATTCCAGTATACCAGTCGTTATATAGCAGTATACCAGTCTTTAAATATTACTATATCAGTCTTTGAATACCATTACACCAGTCTTTAGATAGCAATATACCAGTCTTTAAATATTAGTATACCAGTCTTTTTATATTACTAAACCAATCTTTATATACCAATATACCAGCTGTTATATAGCAATATATCAATTGTTAAATTCCTGAATACCAGTCTATATATAGCAGTATACCAGTCTTTAGATATTAGTAAGCCAGTCTTTAGGTACCAGTATACCAGTCTTTAGATATCAGTAAGCCAGTCGTTAGATAGCAGTACACCAGTCTTTAGATAATAGTAGTATACCAGTCTTTAGATATTAGTATGCCAGTCTTTAGATATCAATATACCAGTCGTTAGATATTAGTACACCAGTCTTTAGATAGCAATATACCAGTCTTTAGATATCAATATACAAGTCGTTAGATATCAGTACACTAGTCTTTAGATAACAGTATACCAGTCGTTAGATATCAATATGCCAGTCGTTAGATATCAGTACACCAATCTTTATATAGCAGTATGTCAGTCTTTAGGTATCAATATACCAGTCGTTAGATATCAGTACAACAATCTTTAGATAGCAGTATACCAGTCTTGTCATACCAGTAGACCAGTCTATTGATAGCAATATGCCAGTCTTTAGTAGTATGCTAGGTCTTTAGATACCAGTATTCTAGTCGTTAGAAATTTATGAAGGCATTAACATGTTATGAAACAAGTATACGTCGCTTATTATTCGAGTTCAACTGAAAGGATCATAGACCCTTATCTGTGATCGCATAATGCGCCTGAAACTCGGAGTCTATTTTGTTTGTTCTACTGGTTTAGTTACTCCTAATAAGCTGCATAGACCCAATCTGCCATCTCATAGATGCGACACTGAATGTATGATGTTCTGAGTTGGACTTATAAACGAGCGCATATGGTACTACAAGCTTCTAAGTTCAAATTCAATAAAGTCATTATCACATGCAGTATACGAGTTGAAGTGTCAACCGAACAAGAAATAAACATCTGGATCAACTGATGTGAAACTTGTCATTTCGTCTTCGACAATAGCTTAATGTCCTCGTCAGAATGCACAGGTGAGTTTTAGGTGTATAATATGCCAAACGAAATAAAATAATGTAAGACATACCAGTACTTACTGTCACGGAATTGTGTGTTCTTAATGTGTATGCATTACACCTGAACTATAATATTCTCTGGTAATCGTGTCGGCGTACAGCATTGCCCATGAGTGGTTTATTTACTCTTACGTTATTTCAAAATACTGACTTCGGTTCACCCAATGTTTCACGAGCAAAGTACTTGCAGTGAGAAACCGACCACCTTAAGCTCTCTAACCGTGGATTGCACGATAGCCATGGTACATAAAGAATCAAGTCAGACAGTATTACCACCGCACAAGTTTTGTCAGGAAGCTGTCCACTTTTAGGATGACTTACTGACTAACAACATGCAACAACTAGCACAATGGGGGAGGAGGACATCAGAAAGGTTAGCAGCTAATATAGCTGGGAGCTGGCGAGAGGCCCACATATAAAGTTTTCTGACTAACAAGAGCCTCTAAGGCAAAATACCTTACAGTGGGCTCTGCCAATCCAAATAAGGTATTAATTGTATGTTGTGAAAAGTACATACACCAATAACCTTTACGGATGGTTTCCTGATGAAGAAAAAACCTGTAAGGCAAAATATTCAATAAAAGACTCTGCCAAACCAAACTATTTATTGATCGTGCGTTGAAAAAACATACACTAATAGCCTTTACGAGATCAATCTTCAACTGCAGATGTATTTGAAATATAAAATTTAATTCTTTTTCCGCTTATTGTATTAATTTAAAGAATTGTTTTATATATTGCATGTTCCAGAATTTATTTTAACAGGTAGTTAGCTTAATATCATATAACGCCAAGCTAACAGATAAGACTACAGCCTGTTTCAAGTTAGCCATTTTGTCACTGAACAGACGAATTGGATTCATTTACACTTTGCACATATTAAAGGATAGAAAAATGTTTTAGTTCTTGAGATCTATTTTTCGAGTTAGTACCATTTTATATACGTCTTTGGTATGACTCGGACGGCGTTCTAACACGCGACCTACCGCATCCGTGGCGGACGCTCTAACGGTTAGAGACTAACCACTAGGCCACCGGAGCGGTCGATTTAATATATAACATGCAACATCGCGTGTGCGCATGCGTAAATGATCGTTACTTTTTTACTTGATCCTATCACATGTACTACATGGCCCTAGACATTATATTTTTTAAATGTGATTTTAGATGAGGAACTGTAGGACTTATTTGAGTTTCATATAATCTGCGTGCTATTGTCGGTGGTGACGTTTGCTCGGGTTACGATAGTGGTTTTCTCGCGACCAGGGACCAACGAGCTGCAGCGAATAGAAAGGGGCTCTTGATGGATCCTTAGACAGACTGGGATGGAAAGAACATGCGTGGTGGCTCTGTGACCATTCCACAATAGAGCGGGGTCCAAAAATAGTCAGTGATCGTTACCTGGACGACACGAATTATATGTTCCGTTGTTAAACAATTATTTAATATGACTATATGAGTGAAAATCAATAAATTATTCAGTATCACTATAAGAGTGAAAATCATATATGTATGGATATGGAAACGAGTGCAAACACTGCAACGCTAGGAAGGAGTATCATTAATATGGCTTTGTGATGGACGGAGACCAAAAAACTGCTAGGAAGCCTCAACCCCGATAGCCGATCTCCTGACACCCAAAACTACCACCCACATTGGGTTCTGGAATGTGTGGATTATGTATCAGCATATGAAATTAGCACAGGATCTCCATGGCATTTAACTGTACAAGCTGCGTCTCTTATGCATCACGGAAACCAGATGGGTAGGAACAGGTGAAAGAACACGGGCCACAAGATGCACCACACTACTGGTCTGAAGGGAGAGAGGACAAGAAGGCCAACATAAAAAATGTAGTCCTGGTCATCATGTTGCAACTGAAGAACACACTTATACATAGGAAATCCATCAATGAACGAATAATGTATACCAGATTCAACTCGAAATTCGCCAATATGTCAATCACTATCTGCTATGCTCCTAAAAGAGACACTGTCGATTAACATAAAGACCTTCTCTAAAACAGCTTGCGAGTAGCTATTGAAACAGCTCTAAGGCATGACCTACTGTTCATTGATTGCGATTTTATCTCATGAACTGGCTTAGACAACACAGACAGGGAGAGGTTTACTGGTAAATTTTCACCTCTGCAAAAACACAAGATAGCACGGAAGTCTCCGGATGGCAAGACCGAAAGATACATAGACCATGTGCTGATTAATGGCAACTGGAGACAGACCTGAAGGAACAGACAAAAACAGAGTTCCAACTTTTCAAAAGTAGAAGATCCCGTGGTCCTGCGTGGGCACAACTTTACCCCAAGAACAAGTTCAACATACCTCGTGATGAGAGAGAAGCGACCTTCCATTCTTTTAACAGAGTCATGAAAGACACTGGATTCAAAGTTTTCAGCTACAGAAAATAGAAACGTAAAAAGGAATGGATTTTGCAGCCAACCTGGAATGCTATTAACGAAAGAAAACAGATTAAAAAAGCAAGATGTGACGAGCGTTACTATATTGAACAACTCACTGCAGTTGCAAAACAATCAACAGAGACCAGACATGAAGTCTCTGTACAAGGTCACAAAAAAGCTCAAAGGAGACTACGGAAAATGTCAAAGTGTATATATGAAGCGTGAAGCTGGGGATATCTTCTCTGACGAGAGAGGGAAAATAGCAAGATGGAAGGACCACTTTCAAAATATACTGAAACTACCAGACCCGCCTGTACACTCTTGACTTCAGAAGCCTAAGAGGTTCTTAACATCAGTATGGAGTCATCTTTAAGGCTGCACTCGGAGACGCCACTAAAGCCCACAAAAAATGAGACAGTTCCTGGTGAGGACCTCATCGATACATAAGTGCTAAAGTCAGAAGATACATACACCCCAATGATCCTAAGAATAATATTCCAAACTATCTGTGGGAGTGAAAGAAAAAAAAAACTCCCGACGAGTTGAAACCTAGAATCATCGTCAACTTACCAAAAATAGCGTCCTTGGTGACTGTAACAACTGGATGGGCATCATCTGCTATCCTTCACCAGCAAGGTCAAGATCTTCAGCAGGATCATTCTCAAGAGGATCACTATCGCAGCTGATGATCTCATCGGAAAGGAACAAGCTGTTTTCAGAAAATGACACTTTTGCATTACAAGTCTTTTCGCTCTCCGACAGGTACTGAGCAGACAACTGAAAACAATAGCACCGTCTACAAAAACGTCGTGAGCTTTGAAGAAGGCAATTGACAACCTTCATCGTCATTCTCTTGAGAAATGCTCAAGTTCTATGGCATGAAAATGAAGATTGTAAACATCATCAGCCTTCTCCATATGCGAAAAGCATCTTACAAACGTCATCCTGGCATCTTTGCTCTTCACCTTTGCCATCGACTGGCTGTTGAAAGAGACAACTATGGACAGAAAAATAGGAATTTGGTGTAAACTCATTTCATCCTTGGAAGACCTCAAGTATGCCGATGACATTGATCGGTTTTCAGGTCGACATATAGATATACAAGAAAAGTATTATGCATACTTAATTTACATTTCTTGTTTGTTAGGTTTTTTTTAACTTTTTTATTTCATTATATTGCTAATGTAACACTATATATTGTTGGACATGACCTTGTCCAAATTTAAATTCATTTTCTACTTGACCTATTCATTAATATTGTTTTATTCTGTAAAGAACTAAAACATAGCTAAATATCTTCTTCTCTATGTATAATCAAAGACTTATACAAATGGTACAACCAGCTCCCTCGTTTGGCTCTCAGCATTAAGAGGTTAGTGTTATGACTGTTAGTCCTGGTGTCAGGATAATGTGTCTGGGTGGGAGGTAATGCTATTTGTCTGCGGCATGATGAACCAGTCCTATACATCGCTATAAGCTGCCCCAGTGTAGACATTGTAGCGATATAACTGAACAATTGTTAAGGCTACGTTAAAAATCCAACACACATCCACACCAACACTATTAATTCGAACTTAAAAATAATATATTTGGAGCACATACGTTAACAGGGTTCTTTATTATGGGGTAGGGTCTGTTTTCTCTGCATTGATAGGCCCTACCATAGAAATAGCACACATGTTACAAAGCAAATGTGAAAACCTTCAAGCATATCTGATGTTTTACAAACTATGGCATATAAATTGTGCAAACTTTTTCTTTGAATATTTAAAAATATGTTCTTTGTTGCCACTTTTTCGGGGTGTATTTATCACACCTGGTTCTAAATTCGAAAGTTACTGGCAATAACTAGAATTTTTCACTAGTCGTAACAGTATAGAAGTGCCTAATGTAGGTGAGTCATTGTAGTGGCTTGGAGCTGCACTAAACTCCAATGCGTGTCATGACAGGTCAACTTTGCGCTGTTGAACACACGTTGTAACTCCTGTATGGTAATTCCTCAAATGTACACATTTGCAATCTATAGCAGTATTGAACAAAATTGAATTTGAACATCTCAATACATTCCGGACAAAATTTACACCGGAATAAATCCAACAATATTTAAATTATTAAGCTGACACACAGTCGTCTTAAAGTTCAAAACTGAAGAAAATTGAATTGACGGCTATAAGGAAAAACAAACACGCTATGTATTTGCACCAAAAAAGTTTTCCGACCAAGACATGTTGGTTTTGCTATACGTTTCCGCATCTTTCCAAACAATATCGTTTTCTCGTGTACAATTACGTGTCACCAATTCTAAATTTGCACTTAATTAGAAATAAAGGTAATTATAAAACGTGAAGCACGTTAGATGGTAATATTATCTACTTGCATCTTCACGCCAACATAAATTACTCTTTTATGTAAACTATTTGTCTAAGGTTTCTTTTTTGAATAAAATTAGGAAACTGGATTCTTTTGCCAAGTATTTAAAAAGGTAAAAGATAAATTAATTTTCTTCAACGTGAAATGTTCATTGTCAATTTAATTGTTCAGACAGTTTTGATGTTTAATACATAACGTCGTTTGGTAGACATATTCGCAACAAATAAAGAGAAAAGTTGTCTTCAAAACGCTTGCAACCACATTATTATCACAATCATCATCATCGTCATCGTCATCGTCATCATCATCATCAACGTTGTTGTTGTTGTTGGTGTTGTTTTGTTGCTGTTATGCATTTATTTTACAATCAGATGATTTACATTCTCGTTTTTAAACAATAATACCTGAGAGAGATCAAGAGTGTTAACAAAACAAACTGTTCGAAAAATAATCCAAAATGGTAAATGTCACCCTTGCTAATCATAGGTGTAAAATCCCTAAAGACTTTATTGTACAAAATAAGGAAAATAACTTAAAACTATGGCACTTTCAAACAAGATCTACTAGCTCATTGTGAAATTTTAGTCTTCTAATGAAAGGTACCGTATGCACAGACTTAAGGTGGAACCCATTTCAACGCCCCCCCCCCCCATCAAGCAAACCACAACGAAACAAATGAGTTCTTTAATTTTTAGTAGTCGTCAGGAGAACAGACAACACAAACCCTGATTTGCCGGCTCACCATGATCAGCAACTTATATGCGGGTACAGACGGTAGGTCACACTCGTTCTGATTAAATTCGACATAGGGCTTGCAGCTTTAAGACTTCGTTTTCAATGTAACGTTAAAGCCATGCAGCCCAAGCTGGCAATGTTATTTTCGCCATCATGAGGTCTTTGATGTTTGGAAAACAACTTGACACGGCCAGGATTCACTATCATGTCGAACTGTTTGTCTCTGTACACGTCAATCTACTTAAACACTCTGTAGCATCAGCAAAGCTGTGATCGGCCTATCGCCAGGTCAGGCATAACCACGCCCTACTTATTAGCAGTCATAACAACAAACGACACCCTACTCATTTGCATACTACATCACATGAAATCACACTGTGAGTAAGTGATACAGTTATATAAAGCAAGTTTTAGTATAGTGTTTTTAAATAGTTTGTACAAGAAACTATGGATCTTCCACCAACGATTTGCAAAGTATATAAAAAATGGTTGAATACATTGTAAGTTACGACGATTAGAATTCGTACATGATGCTTAGTCGCAGTCGAATTTGTGACGGAGATTAGGTTAAAAAATCCGTCAAGCTGTCAATGGTTGTAAATCACGTGATTCCCATATCTTTGCATGGTGACCCCTTTGGTATCGGCACGTGTTATGATTTGAGTGACATATGGCAATACGTTAATAACGGAAGTTGTAACAAGGAAGTTTCGTGCTTGATAATTTCCTATTCTGTGAAAATTCAAAATGAAAATGGTAATGATAAGATAAATTGAAAGAATGTTAGGGAAAATAATCATTGAAATAATCAGATCAAACTGGTCGCACAATTTTTCTCGGAGGATTATTTAATCAACTCATTTTCACAATAAAAATAATATCTGAATTGGACACCGTCTTTTATATTGAAGAGAAGATAAAAATGTATGCATAAATTAGTGAGATAAAATTAGAAGGGAGTTCGCGTGGATTTGGAAAATAAAGAAGTCAAAGACAAAGAATAGGAGGGATTATACATGAATAATAATATATCATTTTGTACCCCATGATTACATTATATTCGCTAATTTAGGATACCATATTTTGGAATTGTAGCGAATGATACTATCGCATGCAGTATGGCATATGAAACAAAGAAAAATACTGGTATTGTTTATTTTCAGTTCAGCTTGTTTCGTATGGTCTCCGATATTGAAAGAAGTACAGTCTTAAAACTGATATTAAAATTTCGCTGATTGTAAAGTACAAACAACATTTTAATTGTAAAGTTGAAATGTATTGTTATTTTAAATTTATGAAATACTAAACATATGAAGACTTTAATAAATTTTACACAATTGCTCATTTTCAAGTTTTCCGCTCACATTTTTAACTTTCTTTCTGTTTTATTTACTTTCAATATTTCACAATTACGATTAACTGTAACAACATAATACATAAGTGTCACATGAGTGCTGATTATCTTTAACATATGATTTATATATTTAGGTTGTAACCAAATTAATGTGATGTGCACAGATACTTTGTATTGCCAGAGTACGTTAAGTGATTTCTATCGAAACGAAATATTTTATCTCTATCAAACAATGTGACATCTCTTTGAATTCCTACTTCTCTTCTATTATATCTTTTTACACCACATCGTTTTAGCAACATTAACACAATGCATTGCCGTTAGAAACTAGGGTGAAATGTCGTGTTTGTTTAATTGCTTGATTGAGGAGGTGTGTGTGTGTGTGTGTGTGTGTGTGTGTGTGTGTGTGTGTGTTTATTTCTTGCTTAAATAAATTTCTCTGATACGAATAGTTCAGAGAATCTGAATAAAAAACAATTACAATTTCGGGAAAATCTAAAATGTTGACAAACAGGCAGATACAAGAATTTTAGGATCTGTCGCATAGAATTTGTTTTCCAAGTCATGTAAAGGCAACTCTTCAAACAACAAAACAAAAATATATTATTTACGACTGTAAAACAAAGTAACATAAAAGAGCGTAAACCAACAAGTTTTGTAAAATTCAACAAACAATTTAATTCCCTAGAATCAAAAGTGAAAATTTAAAAAGAACCACGGTATTACGAAATAAATCCCAAATACTACTAACGGTTTTATCACAAGTACAAAAGTATAAAGTTCCAACTGAATTCAAGTGGTATTCCAAATAAATTCCAATATTAAATGTGTTGATGTGCCTGTACTCTTGAACTTGGTAATGTGCCAATGGCCTGACGTGTGATGATGTGCTAACAGTCTTTTGATGTTTCACAATAATATAATCCAAACATGTTCTTGTATGAAATCATTATGATTTCAGATTAAAATTCCACTCCAAAAATATTACAGATGAACCCTTTGTATTTCCAGTGAATAATAAGTTGAATAAATAATTCCACCCAAATGAAACTCTAAACACAAGAAGATTGATTCTACCTCAATTGTTAAATGCAAGAATGAATAAATTCTCGAGCAAAGAACATTATGTAAAAAGCTAAGACACAAAAAAAGAACCAGGATTAGTGTCAAAATTTCATTTCTAGAGCATTCTAAGTCATCATCAAAATAAGGTCTATTACTAAAATTATAATAAAGAACATGGTAAACATCAATTAGACCAACGTCCTTGACTCAGATTAAGATACACGTTTACTTCCATTGATAATGATCCTAATATTTAGCCTACACTTATATAGAATAATAATTATGTATTATTTGTTTACAAAATAAAAGTTACTCGTCAGGTATACAATGAATTAGATTTTGGACAAGGACAAGTCCAAAATAAAATTATTCATAACATATAATCATGGAGAAAAAACTAACAAATGCAAATTAATTATGCATAACCATGTGTTTTATACTCGTTTTAATCTCTATTAGAGGACAAAGAGCGAGTAAGTGAGTGACTACATGTAGGTGGGTAGGTGAGAAGAAAACTTGATTCAGTATAGAAGAAAGGAAGAAGAAGAAGAAGAGAAATGATGATGATAATAATAATGATAATACTGGTGATGATGATGATGATGATAATAATAATAATAATGATAATAATAATAATAATAAAAATAATCATAATAATAACCTGTATTGAATGATGATAACACATTTGGTCTTGAAAGGCTCATCTGCTACAAAGAGTCCTTGATATTTCAACAGTTTATGATATAAAAAAATCACTTTCACACACTTAAGTATCCTCGCACACATACTCACGCAGATTTAAAATGGATTAATATGTGTAACTCTATTGGTAAACAGGTACATAAATTAACAATATACTGTATATGAGTATATACATTTCAGCATATCAGAAGTCGTACATAAATAGATTAATTAAACAGGCATAGATTATCTCTGGACACAATCATACAACTATTGGAAGGCTTTCATATATAATTCCAGTTGATCAAGAAAGAATTTGTTTTAAAGAAGTTTTAAAAGATGCAAAGGAATTTGAATTACGTATCCCGCGCTGATACAGTAATCGAATTTTTTAAATGGTTGCTTCTCGACCTCGGTAACTGGAGTTCGCGATTAACTGCTGATAAGAGATTACGTTACTTGTTAATCTTTGTTCATTTAGGTTGGAGATATAACCTGGAGAAAGACTCATATGTCATGGTTCCTTTAAAATAATGAATACGTTTTTGTAAATGTACCCATTGTGGACGTAAAGCAAAACATTCGATGCGGCCGTTATAAAACTTTCGGGGACTATTCACTCGGCCCGTTTATGGATTTAATCAATTCTGGATGCCTTTCCCCATATGGTACTGCCGTAGTCCATATATATATATATATATATATATATATATATATATATATATATATATATATATATATATATATATATATATATATATATATATATATATATATATATATATATATATATATATATATATATATATATATATATATATATATATATATATATATATATATATATCCCAAAAATAAAATTGAAGCTGCAATGGATGTAGACATTTTGATAGTAGTTTTAAAGTTATTCTTTTCATGTCAAGTGCACAAAGGTGATCGATACGCTAATTCTAATCAAAGTGTTGATCAATGCAGAGTCCAAGAAGATTTTCATTTTATTACTAATTATATTTAAACCTTTTTCAGTGAGAAGTACATGCATACTAGTGGAAATGCGATGCCCTTTTTCCGAGTGTCCTTCATTCGTTTTAGACGCATTAATATGCATTCTGTTTTTGACTACAAACAGATAAATTGTTGACGTCGAATTTTGAAGTTTATTTTCAATAGAGTTGAAAGATTTACTAGTCTTATAATTTTAGAATCCTCAGTGTTAAAGTGTACTGGATGCAAAGCTAAACCATTGACAAACAGTAGGAAAAAAGAGGTCCTAATATGGAGCCTTGAGAAACACCATATAAAATACGATTTCATTCGGAAAAATATTTACCCGTACAAACAAGCTGGTATCAATGAGATATAATGTGAACCAAGTAACTAACCTTGTTGAAAATTTACAGGCTGACAGTTCCTTTCTAAATGAGCAATAAATGGTCAACTAAATCAAATGTCTTTATAAAAAAAAAAAAAACAGATCATAGAAGATACTGGCTGTAAGTTAGTCTGATTCAATCGCTATAATTGTCGGAAAATTTATTCTGATTTATGGAGGAGTTTTCAGGAAAAGATAATTTGAAAAGAATTGAAATCATAAATTTTATTATTGCCACTGAAAAAAGGATAAATACATAATATTTTTAATTACCGGTTTATTTCTTGCCAGTTTAGTGATTTTTCACGGTTTTTGTTTTTCACGTGGTACTGAAAAGATATCTATTAAATAATGATAATTATAACTGATGTCATATAACACATTTCACTTTAACTATATCTAAACGTAGCATTAGACACCATCCAATTTCTAATGCTTAGTAAGTACAAATGAAAAGATGAAGTTTGTAAAGAGAAACTATAAATATATATTTTAATAACATGATCATTATTACCTTTATAATCTTTTCAGAATTATCGTTTGTCCATATTTTCATATCTTAGTTGTATTTGGTTTTATTAGGTTGAAAAATACACCCCAAAAATCAAATTCAAAGTTTATTTTAAATACAACTTACACAAATTTTATTTCAATTCATTGTTTGAAGTATCCGTGAGTATTCTTACTGTTTTGTTGAAACCAGCTTGGTCACATAGTGGCACATCACCAACTTGGTCACATAATGGCACACCACTAACTTGGTCACATAGTGGCACATCACTAACTTGGTCACATAGTGGCACATCACTAGTTTGGTCACATAATGGCACATCACTAACTTGGTCACATAGTGGCACATCACTAACTTGGTCACATAATGGCACATCACTAACTTGGTCACATAGTGGCACATCACTAACTTGGTCACATAGTGGCACATCACTAGCTTGGGCACATAGTGGCCCATCACTAGCTTGGGCACATAGTGGCACATCACTAGCATGCCCAGGTAGTGACACATCACTAGCTTGGGCACATAGTGGCCCATCACTATCTTGGGAACATAGTGGCACATCACTAGCATGCCCAGCTAGTGGCACATCACTAGCTTGGTTACATAGTGGCACATCACTAGCTTGGGCACATAGGGGCACATCACTAGCTTTGGGTAGAGAGTGGCGCATCACTAGCTTGGGCACAGAGTGGAACATCAACGTAAGTTTGATTCACTTGAAATTGAAAACAAAATTTTACGTCCTTGGACAATTAATTTTGTTTTTAGGTCTCACATGCCTGTTGGGATATACTGTATCAGTTTGAACAGAAAGCACGGGTATGTATGTATGTATGTATGTATGTATGTATGTATGTATGTATGTATGTATGTATGTATGTATGTATGTATGTATGTATGTATGTATGTTGCATGTATATATGTATGCATGCATGTATGCATGTATGTATGTATGTATGTATGTATGTATGTATGTATGTATGTATGTATGTATGTGAGTGTGATTTGGATTTCTAACGTAGCTTTAACAATTTTTCAGTCATATCGCTACGATGTCTGCAGTGTGGCAGTTTATAGTGATGTCCAGCACTGGGGCATCATGCCGCAGACATGTAGCATGATATCCCATCCAGTCACATTATCCTGACACCAGGCCGACCAATCCTAACACTAACCTCTTAATGCTGAGCGCCAAGCGATGGAGCTGTTAGTACCGTTTCTATTAGTCTTTGGTATAACTCGGCCGGGGATCGAACCCACGACCTCCCGCATCCGAAGCGGACGCTCTAACCACTAGGCCACCGGAGCGGTTCATGTATGTATGTACTATATTACAAAATTAATATATATCTCGCCACAAAAGATTCGAAAACGTATTTTAATTTCAATATGGTTTAATTTAATCAGCATGACTTTCAGTGCAACTGCCGCACTGTCATACTTATCGTGTTAATTACTTGTTGAATTTTCAAAGCTTGCATGTTTCCACTTTTTTTCTGTTACGGAGTTTAAGAACAATAGAGAGGTAACAGCTTTTTTTTTTACAAACTATATCAAACAACAACAGAATTGTTGGCTTTTGATGCTGAACTCAGTTGATAAATCCACTTCTACTGTCTAGTCATATTTCAGAAAAGACATGTAAATAACATCCAGATGTAGATATAATACTTCAAATTCAGAGTCAATAATAGGAAAACAAAGAAAAATATATATAAATAGTCAAAGTCCATGTACAATACGTGTATAATTTCATTCGAAAATCAATGCTGATTGCCGACGTTAAATAAACAAATATTTCGGCCAAGTACGCCACGTATTAATATAATTGGAGGTCAGGAAAATATCAAATGATACTAGGAGTACATTTGTTCTTTAGAGTACCATCCACGCCCTCGTTGTTGATTAGCTCAATAATTTGAGAAGGTCAGAACATGACCATTAGGTACATCACAATATAAAGATTTAAATGTTCGAGAATCTTTTTGTGTTTCAGATTTATTGATCTGGTACGCACATATAGACTATACAAGAGAAAGCACTATATTGAGATTATTCAGTTCACATGCCAGTTTTATAGTAGTCGTGAGAGGTAGTAGTGATTTATTTATAATATGTTCGTTGGACTCGCAGAGTGGAAAATATTTCTTCTAAAACAGACATTATCTTGAGGATTATGTGAAATTATTCCAGGAATTGAACATTTAAATAATTCTTTGGATTATGTGAAGCTGTCAAAGACATTTGTTTTAGTGATATTCTACTTTCAAGGAATTACCCTGAAGTAAAAACATTTTGATTTAGAACTGTGATCTTCAGTGGTGCTAGCACGTTAGCACATAAGCACTATGCAACATTCATTCCGAGTATCTTTGGATAGTTTCCGATTGATGTGAAATTGATAATACAATTTAGGATATTAGGATTTAAGTAGGAATTCATACACTGTAAATTTTTTGCAATTATTTCACTTTGTTTGATTTTTGTATTTTATTGAAATAAATTTATATTTAGAAAATTGAATGTTGGGTTTTAACTAGTCTTGTCATATATCATAAACCCGTAGACCTAACAGAGGCTATCATATGCATCTTTCAGTGTAAACTTTCACAATGCTGCCACATCCTTCTTCCAGTCAAAAGCTTAATGACACTCTCACATGTATCTTTCAGTGAAAACCTGAATGATGCTGTCACATTCATCTTTCAGTGAAAACTTTAATGATGCTGTCGCATGTATCTTTCAGTGAAAACTTTAATGATGCTGTCGCATGTATCTTTCAGTGAAAACTTTAATGATGCTGTCGCATGTATCTTTCAGTGAAAACCTGAATGATGCTGTCACATTCATCTTTCAGTGAAAACTTTAATGATGCTGTCGCATGTATCTTTCAGTGAAAACTTTAATGATGCTGTCGCATGTATCTTTCAGTGAAAACTTTAATGATGCTGTCGCATGTATCTTTCAGTGAAAACTTTAATGATGCTGTCGCATGTATCTTTCAGTGAAAACTTTAATGATGCTGTCGCATGTATCTTTCAGTGAAAACCTGAATGATGCTGTCACATTCATCTTTCAGTGAAAACTTTAATGATGCTGTCGCATGCATCTTTTTGGCTTCTACTGGAAGTGAATAATGATTTTTAAATCCTACATGAAACGTATTTTATGCAGAAGAAAAGATTTTACCTACACTTCCGTCAAATTATGAAAGAGTCTCTAAATTTAGGGCGACACCGGTGAAAAATATCAGTCCCTGTCCTTTTGGTGCAACATAATGGAAGAAAATTTAGACTTTGCCGTTTTAAATTGATATTTTCCCTTAATATCCCCTTTCTACTTCTTGTAAAGCGTTTCCTTTTCGGTAATGTGTTACGAGTCTAGGCTCTTACAAAAGTTAACAAGGTAACAGAAAAGAGCGAAGGCAACACGTTTTGTAAATTTTAACAAATAGTTTATTTCCCTAGACTATCAAGTGAAAAATGAGAAAAAAGAACTTACGGTTTAACGAATAAAATCCAAAAATAATCCAAGAATTAAAAAATAGAAGTCCTTATAATAAAGAGTCCTGAATGAAACTGAGTTCAAATCCCGATGACGTATGTTGTAACCTGCGAAGTGCTGCTATGTCAACAGTTTCTTGTTGAATCACAGAAACTATTATTCCATTTTTTGAATTCCGTATGAATTTCAGTGAATTTCTTTGTCCAAGAATTTTGTAGGAGCACTTATATATTTCCAAGGAAAAGAATCACTTGAATTCAAAATGATTTGAAGAAAATGATATAATTAACCCAAACTTGACACAACATAAAGCTACTTGACTTTTCAAAGTGTTAAGGAACGACTGACTAAATTCTTATCATAACATGAGTCATAAGACTAGCTAAAATGCAAAACAGATGCCCGGATGGGTGTCAAGAGTTCGTCTTTCGAGAAGTAATGGCAGTTTGTTAGATGATAATTATTACGCCGTCCAGATATGGCCTTGACTTAACAAAATAATTCTTACTCTGAGAAAGAATTCAAAAATGAAAAAAAGTTGTTTATCAAAACTGTCACTGGTTCTGAATCAAGGTCAAAACCTAGATACACTGTTTCTATTATTAAGTGTTTGTTCAATGAAATAAAAAAGTCAGGTCTAACAGAACTGGACTTTAAAAAAATCAAGTCCAGTAAACAATATTACATTACAATATAATTTGTAATGGAATTAAAAAATTAAACTAACAAGCAAATAAGTAAATTATATATACATAACAAATGTGCATTTTTATGTTCAAGGGAGGTGTTGCTGACCCTTTTGTGAATAGTGTATTTCTTGAGTAAATGGGCCTTATTTTTAATTTTAAAATTTCTAGATTGCTTTTATTTTCAATAAGGTCTGTATGTCTATAAGTTACAAATCACACGGTAAATAGCAGTCTTTCTAAAAGCACTGGATCAAAAAAGATCGTATTGGTCAGGAAAAAATATATATATGACAGAACAAATAGCAGACAACAGTGCAAAACTGTTGTGAAATCAGCACAAGCGATTTCGAAATTTTACCGATTCCTTTTTCAAGAGCACAATGCCACAAAAGACAATCACACATACTAAAACATAACAAAACACAAAAGTTACAGTACTATACAACGTCTATATTGTGTTTGCTGTAGATGAGTAGAATTAAAGAAAAACAAATGTTGAACGAAGTTAAGTGTTGTTACCTTTTATTGCTAGCAAGGCAAACAAACGCTTTTATAAATTTATTAAAAAAAACCCATTTATTATGCTATTAAATATTACCAACTCAACGATGCAATATTGCTTTAGAACACAGCTTCGTATAAGTTTTAACAAATAGCCAGCTCAGCAAAATATTAGATCCAGCATGGAAATATTATGTCCGGAAGGGAAAATATGCTAAAAGTAAATCCCTTTGATCAAGAAACATACTATTCACAAAAGGGTCAGCATCACTTCCCTGTAGATGAAGCAAACATTTCATTGCTGACCTAGTAATGCCATCCATTGGGGTCCGTTGTTTTCGCCATTCTTGCCTTGCTAGCACTAAAAAGCAACAACACTCGGCATCGCTAAACCTTTATTCTGGATTTAATTATAGTTATCTACAGTAAAAGCAATGTAGACTTTGTATAGTACTCGCGTTTTGTGTTTTGTTAAGTTTTCCTTTGTGTAATTGTCTTTTAATAAATAATATGGGAATAAAACACGCTTTGTGAGTGACATGAAGGTGGAACTGTTCACTCTGTACATTTGATACTACACAACCTTTCAATATGGTGCTTTATAACATTTGGACTAAAGAACTTAATTTCTAAATCTCTTGGCTCACGGGTATTCTAATTACTACACTGGCTGCCGAAGATCATTAAATCGGAAATTCTTTAACATATATTTACTATGAATTGTATGTTGTCAGAATAAAGAGTGTGCAAGCGACACCTGTGAATTTTTTTTAAAAATTACAAAGCCATTAAACGAACAGAGACGAGTTTTCATGGTTAATGGTCAACTCGGCGCACCTGTGGCGAAAGATGCTCGGAACAGATAGCAGCGGAAATCTTAATTTTCTCTACTGAAAGGTGGACGTATACCGTGAAATTTGATAAGGAATAAATGTCAACAAGTCCCTTATCTAGTCTACATCTTTGATTTAGTGTCCCCTTGACAACAATTAGATGATAAGTTTGCGAACGAAGTTGTACTGTTGAAATCAATGAACCTTTCTTGTGCTATAGTGCTTGCCGCTGAGAAACCGAATTGTCCGGGTCGTCCAGTTCAAAGTATGTTTGACACACACACACACACACACACACACACACACACACACACACACATATATATATATATATATATATATATATATATATATATATATATATATATATATATATATATATATATATATGTGTGTGTGTGTGTGTGTGTGTTTATGAGAAATATTCGATAATAAGTTCACAGCTGTATTTATTTGTGGTTTGCTTGTCCATTTCAAATTATAAATATTAATAAATGTATTTCAATATCAGATTAAGCCATATCACGATATTTGATTCTTTTAAATAAGCACATTCTAAAACCAAGTCGACATAAAAATTCTTCGCATAATTGCGAGTCATTGTTTACTTCTGATAGGAACCTATTGGCCATCTGCTCTCGCTTGAAACACACCGACTCCAATCCTTGAGGTTTATTGATAAACGTCTTCCTCGCGAACGATATGTGCGCAGAGAAGTGGGTGGTCCTAGAGCAAGAGCCTGGTCCGGAAACTCTACTCGTGGCTGCGACTGAAACATAAACACCTATTTGTACGTTGCTTGACACGATAAGTTCGCTGATATTTTAGTTTTGACTCGGAAATTTTATCCAGAAAATAAGGTTGTTTTTGTATACTTGAACTGCAAGTCTAAATGCATGCCAAGCAAACATTGGTAACTAAATCTGCCTGTGCATGTGAAACACGGTCATATTCTGCATTTTGTCTAAATGGAAAGCTGCTTATTTTTCCCCAGGCGTTGAGTAATGAAATAAGAAAGGTAGTTTAGAAGAGCCTTTTAAATGATGGATCGTTGATACCTCAAAGTAGAGCGCTTGTAAATTAAAATGGATTATAAAGGAGGTAATAAACAAATTAACTGGGGACCCTAAATCCATTAGAAAATAAATCAAAAACTGGAGAAAAGTTTTAGAGAGGTCTTATCTATTTAAAGAACCCCTGTTTCTAGCATGGCAGAATAGAAGACTTAATGCCCTACCGACATTTTAGACACTTTTTGAAATAATTGGAGCTTGCAATTTGACATTATATATTTTTGCATTGTCGGTCATATATTGGGTGATGATTTTTGTTTGCTTTTTTAATCAGCAATAAAGAAAATGCTTTTTTATAATAAAAAAATACGATATTGAGCGACGCGACGTATAGATATGTGAATGATGGACCACTCGTATTTTTGTATTTGTACATCTGGAACTCGAGAACTTTAAATTAAAGTTTATAATTACTAGACCAGAATGGCTTGGGATGTTTTGAAAATCGAAATTAAAATCAATTGGGCACTCGTATTCCTATCGTTATACAACTCACGATAAAGGCTTCTTTTCCCGACGCTGATCTGAAATCATGCATCAGATAAAGATTTAGATTCCTCGATGTCAAAGATGACGTCACTTAACAACTGCAGTATAAAATGTTGCTCTGTAATAAAATGCAATGAACAATATGAGTGGACGGATGGAATCAAAATTAAGAAAACACTAGAACAAAAATCTTTTTAGAAATTGTTTTTCAATTTAACTGTTGAGGATGTAAAATAAACGCATTATCAGCACAGTAATTTCATCTGGGTGCTGGTATCGCATCTCGTTTTGATAGTAGACGGACATTCGATCATTCTCAAATCTTCAGGTCTCGCGAGATCCGATGTCCTTCCGCTTTCAAACACAGCGTAATACAATCATCCTGAAAAGTTGTGCATTCGCTGGAAATAGAAAATATTGAATACTTTTCACGTTACTCAGACAAAAAGGAATCTGTAGTGGAAATGTTTTAACAGAACCTTAAGGATACAACTTGAAAGTATTTTGCACAAAAAGAAACCAGAAACAAGGTAATTGAGGGATATAATAACATACACCATAGGTCAAATACATGACTCCGGTTGTAAGCAAAGACTAAAAACAGTTCAAACATAACTCAGCTTATTCGCTTACCCGTAAACAGTACATTTGGAATACCTAACTTCAAAATATGTGAAACATGGAGAATATCAAAACAAAATATTACTTGTTGAAAGGGATACTTTCTAACTTTATGAGGAAAATATTTAATATAGTGGAAGTACTTTCAGGTGATATTTTTGCAAAAAGATAAGTTTCTAGAACATGTCAGAAAGAAAACAGAGTACATAAGAACATAAAGAAGTAAAAATAAACACATTTAAAACAGTTGAAAAGCCGAAGAAAGAAAAATAAAGAAAATCAAATCCAAAACCTTCAACATTAAAAACGTCAAGGTAGGTATGTTCTAAGCATTGTGGCATATTAATTTATCGAAGAAATTAAATGAGATAGCATTCCCATGAACTCAGTTGGTTCAAACAATATCTTCAAATGTTGAAGGAAAAGACTTCAACACAAAGACTACAAGCATTTATATGAGATTATGAACCAACTAAATGGTAATGAAAATAACAAAAACCTGTAACAGTACTCATTTGTGTTAATAAATAGCAATTATTTCAATTTTATTCAGAGAAGGAGTGGCAACAGATAAAACAGCGATTGGAGCCTCTCTTCGTTTAATCAGTTGTTTCAACCTTTTACCTATTGTGAACTTATCTTCAAAACTTTAATTATTTTTTAAAAAAATATGTTTCTTGAAACATCTTATAAATGTGCAAGATTTCAAACTATTTTCGTTTTTAACCTTCATCACTTGCTAATTGTTCTTGCAATATAACATTTTTGAAAAAAAAATAAGTCTGTTTCTTTGTTTGCTTTTGTCTTTGTTTCGACCCGTCAATATTTTTGTCAGACATTTCAACATTAGATATCATGGCTTGTTTTTGTCACACATTTCAACATTAGATATCATGGCTTGTTTTTGTCACACATTTCAACATTAGATATCATGGCTTGTTTTTGTCACACATTTCAACATTAGATATCATGGCTTGTTTTCGATTTATATAACACCTTTATTTATATTTCATATTCTTCAATGAGTAATCTTCTTTTTCTTGCCTGAGTTTCTCTTTACATTGCTCAAACTGCCCACTCGTGTTCATTCTTTGCATCTCTGTTTCCTTGTGGAAGTTTATTGGTTGCCTATGTAAAACATGGTTGCAGATAACATTTAGGTTGCGTCTCTGCAGTTTGACTTTCTCTGTCACCGTAGACGACGTGTTTCGAAGAAACAACAAACTCAGCCATTTCTCCAGTATCTCTAAGTCTATCAAATCTATCCTGAAATTATTCTATCATGGTACAAAATAAGAACATTTGGTGTAATTTCGCAATATTAGCACCATCAGAAAACTAGATCCTTTAGGTATTCTCTACACCAAACTGGGTGCCAGAACTTTTGTGCGACATATTTGGGTGTTCATCAGATTAACAACATGATCGGATCATTCTTTTGATGCTATGCATATGCATCGCCATTTTTATCTCTGTACTTATCCCTTGCGTATTTACTAGTTCAGTCCTACTTAATAACCATGACTACCGAATAGTTTCTACAATTCAACTTTGTGTGTCGAATAGCAAATTGTCTTAGACATTGATGTTAACATTAACGGATGGAATGGAAGCATATGCAGGTAATATTCGTATATTGCATCAACCGCTTTATGAGTTACAGGAACAGCTACCGGTGTAGTTATTCCTTGGCTTTTGGATGGTTTAGTGTACTATTTAAGGATTTGTTACAAGGAAGATTACTTAGACGGTGATCTAAAGCAATGCTTTAAATCACGATTAAATATTCCCACCTTCCATTAGCATGGCAAGATAGGTGACAGTGAAATTAACCATGCAAAGTTTCATTTAGTCATCGACGTGTACAGAAGATACAAAGAAATAAAAATAGAAAACCAAAGCGTTCAACAATTAAAAATGTTAGAGTCAATTTAAAACGAGATTTTTGAAGCTCTGGGGACAGGTTCCGGTTTGGAAATATTAACTCCAAAAGATATAAATTGAAGGATATACTTTAGCGACGAAAAGCAATGCATTCTGCATAACTCTAGTCTGTTTAGATGTTTCCCATCGACATGGGAATTATATTTTATTCCGTCAAATCAACTGGCAAATCAGTGGAGAACAGACTGAAAAATAAATTTATTTCATTACATGGAATACATTCTGCTCTAAGTAACTTAAATATTTCTGATGAACATTGATGTTTAGCGTTTTCAGCTCAACTCAAACGTCAAAATGATTCACATTAGCAACTACACCAACTATAGTGCTATATTGGTAGGATTTAATACCAAAAGAACTATACAGGCATTTACAAAATCTGATAGTTTTACATCCTTGATCAAATCAATTGCACAAACCTATTTCAATTACACGAAAAAAGCAGAGCTGAAATAGTTAAGTGTGTATGAGTCTTTGTGTGTTAGAAATGCCTTCAAGGTGACTTTGTTTCATAAGATGTTAACGGTCGTTGTATGCAGGTAAAGACAGATAAAATAATTAAATTGAACATCAGCACAAAAAATTAGTGTAAAATGTTGTGTCTCTTTTCTTCACGTTATGTAAATAGCAGCATGATGACTTGCAATGGAGTTACGAACTTGACCTTTTCTTAAATTACAGATATACATCTAAAAGAACATAGTGAGTTTGTTATACCTTTAAATACTGATAGAAAAATAGTTAACAGATGCAGCTACTGTTAGGTTTCTACAACAAATATATTAATGCTGACACACACAAGACTTTGTGGGATAATAATTTTCAATGTTTTAAAGCATGCGAAGGAAAGGTTGGTCATAAACTAGCAGTTCGTGAATAAAGGGTAATGCAAGAGATAAAAGAATCTTAGAGCTACCAAATATTGAGGAAAGCAGAAAAAATATTTTGGTTCAACATTTGTTTTAAATAAAAACGTCTCATTACATTATCTAATTTTATTTCAAATAGTTAACTGAAAGAGCAGTTTAAGGCATTTAACATCCAGCAATATTTGCAGCCCGTTGAGAAGAGGATATGCTGTGATACAGCTGCTTTGGAGAGTGACAAGGGAAGGATATGCCGTGATACAGCTGCTTTGGGGAGTGACAAGGAAAGGATATTCCGTGATACGGCTGCTTTGGAGAGTGACAGGGGAAGGATATGCCGTGATACAGCTGCTTTGGGGAGTGACTAGGGAAGCGTATGCCGTGATACAGCTGCTTTGGAGAGTGACTAGAGAAGCGTATGCCGTGATACAGCTGCTTTGGAGAGTGACAAGGAAAGGATAAAGAGTTTCTGGCACCTTATAGTCTCAGCTGGAACATTTAGAGAAAGTCTTAGGTAATCTAATCTAACAAATACGTTAATAAAGTATAAAGTAAATCGACGATTTCAGCACAGACATTAGTGACTTGAACAATAAGATAAGCCGAAAACTAAGGCGGTCAGAATTTCATCACAGGAATTATTCAACAGAGATAAGCAAAAATATGGAGAACAGGAAAACAAAACAAATGTATATGAAAACACGAATGTTACAACATTTCGCATGATGAGATTCAACAATCAACTAACCAAATAATTATTATTATACAACAAACTTTATTTTACCAAGCTTCTAATGATGAAGTAAAATAAGAACCCGGAAAACCCAGGAAAGAACCACCGACCCACGAGAAGCTACTGGCAAGCTTTCTCACGTATGCACATTGCCGAGCCTGAGAATGGAACCCACGCAGACAGAGGTGAGACGGCAGTGATCCGTAACGGTGAGCAGTTTGGACCACTCGGCCACTCGGGGTCCCCTTTTTATAAATGAAAACACGGAACTTTCGTTAAATATATGACATGTCACAAACAGGAAAAAATCCAGCAAAAAGTTATATACATCAGTCCAACATATTATTTTATCACATGCGCACTGGGCAACATTAAAGCTGAATTTGTTTTTACATATTTAAATTTCAAAGATCAGTTATAATATTTCCAATGTGTCGGAACCTTCAAAGCAGATGTTGATAATGTTGTAATAAACAATTTAGGTGAAGTTCTTGTGAAAAACATCACTAGGATTTGTGGTTAGCAGACTCAATATGTACAAAGAGAATTCAATAATGCATATTCAAAGACAAATTTAGAACGAAACGATCTGTAGCGGGATAGGCTTGTATCAATTATATTTTAGGTATGCGAAATAGTATAGCTTTCTTCCACTGACAATTTACTAGAAAGAGACCTATAGAATATAAATATATAGACTGTCTTGTGCAAAGACTTACGTTTGCATTAAACCTGGAGGAGAATGAATGCAGAATTGTGGTGACTACAACGGTTTCATCTATCCTGCTTTTCGTTTAAAAAGACCCTCAATAGAAAATGATTACTTAAAGATGAACACGTGATTGTAAAATATCCAGAAGATAACGAAAATAAGTGCTTAGAGTTACTGATTGATGTGTACCGCGATACATATTATGTTTTTGATTGCTGAATGTGCCAAACTTAACGACGTACAAAAGAAAGCAGTCAGCCTAACCAAACTGCTTTTAGTGATAAACCTTTTGAAGCATGTGTTTTCACCAATAAACGATGGGACAATTCTGTAATCAAAGAAGAACAAAAAGCAATTGAATCTCTTTTAAAGAACACCACGATATTCGAGACGAACAAAAGCAAGAAAGAAAACTTTCAATATGCTTGCAGTTTTTATTTCACTATATAGTACTTTCGCCATAGGTACACGGTACTTTCGGCATACTGACGTGTCAGTAAGGTAGTGTGTTTACATTGTCAGTCTGATTCATCGCACTATATAAGCAACGTCAGTCCGATTTGTCGTATTGTATTGGCAACGTCATTCTGATTTTGTCGTACTATATAGGCAACGTCAGTCCGATTTGTAGTACCATATATGCAACGTCAGTCTGATTTATCGTACCATATAGGCAGGGTCAGTCTGGTTTTTGTCGTACTGTATAGGAAAGTTCAGTCTGATTTGTCGATCTACATAGGCAACGTCTGTCTGATTTTAGTAATATATAGGCAACGTCAGTCAGATTCATCGCACTATATAGGCAACGTCAGTCTGATTCATCGCACTATATAGGCAACGTCAGTCTGATTTTAATCGTATTGTATAGGCAACGTCAATCGGTTTTTGTCGTATTATATAGGCAACGTCAGTCTCATTCATCGCACTATATAGGCAACGTCAGTCTGATTTATCGATCTACATTGGCAACGTCAGTCTGATTTTAGTAATATATAGGCAACGTCAGTCGGATTCATCGTACTATATAGGCAATGTCAGTCTGATTCATCGCACTATATAGGCAACGTCAGTCGGATTCATCGCACTATATAGGCAACGTCAGTCTCATTTGTCGATCTACATAGGCAACGTCAGTCTGATTTTAGTAATATATAGGCAACGTCAGTCTAATTTTGTCGTATTATATAGGCAAAATTATTTTGTTTATTGTTATGTTATATAGCTCAATTTCGGAGTAAACTGATATCTTGATAAGTATCCTTGCTTTTACATTAGCATTCATTGTACATTTCGAATTTCCATTCCATTTTGATTCCATATTTTGTTATTCCATTATAAACTTCATTTCGTCTTTCTCAGTGTGAATAAATAAATAAAGTTTATGCCTTAAACCACCATGTGATTCAACCACTACGTAAGTAATGCTTTTAATGTCCAGCAGCTTACTTTTAAATGTCTCAAGCTTGCGAAATACCAAAATGTTTCCCTTTGGATACTCACTATTGTCATATAAATTGATGGAATCGTTCATATCAAATGAAAAGGTTTTAGATTTTCAACAAGCACACAGCGATTATGTGTCAGTCACGCGTAATCTCATTATATCAAAATATTTGTTTCTATGTTTGTTGTCAATGGTTATTAATTTAGATGTCAACGTAAATACACTTGTTACGTGTTTAGGCTCGAATAAACAGTAACACAGAAAGAGTGAAAACAACAAGTTTTTTCAAATTCAACAAATAATTTATTTCTCTGGAAAAATTCTGTAAAAATAAAAATAATATGAACTTACGCTTTTATAGAATCAAATCCAAAAATAATCCAAGATTATCAAAACATGATCCAAGAATAATCCACGAATTAAATTGCAAAAGTCCTAGTAATAAATGTTCTAAAATAATTTCAAGTTCGAATCCTGATGGAAAATCATAGATAGATGACGATGACGTATGCTGTAGTCAATACTGTGCTTATCTACAGTTCCTTGTAGAAATACAAATAATGGCACCCCGGTGTTGGAAATACAGATTTGTAGGCAATGTCTTTCCAAAATTTTTATGTAAGCACTCCTCAAAATATTTCCAGAGAAAAAAAGAATTAATCCTTTTGAAATCCAACTGATCTGAAGAAAATTATAACTCAAAATCTGCCTACAACAAAATAACTTGACATCAGTGGACAAAGCCCAAAGCTGAGAAATCTCTCTCTTTCTCACTCATTTCTATTAAAACTAACAAATGGGCAGTAAGGGAAAAACCGGAATGGTGAAATCGAAAGGTGTGTGTTGTGTGTGTGTGTGTCTTGTGATCATGTTTATGTCAAGAACACCAAAAATTACCCTGACGAAAACCAATCATTTTAAAATAAAAGAGAACTTGTTTACGAAGGTTGCTACAAATTCTGAAACAAGGTCAGGATTTAGATCAACAACTAGTGTTTACGAAAGCATGATTCAGGTCAACTGATTTTCTTGAAAAATATTATCTTCAGTGAATAAATCTACATTAAATCTACATTATAATAGCATATAATAGAATAAAAAATTTAAAACTGACAAACAATCAAATTAAAATATATATGAATTAAATCAGATATGTATAACACCACTGTACATTAGTTTGGTTAATATTACATTTTAATTTTAAGAAACAGAGCAACACCTGGTCATCGACATATTGTTATCCTTGCAAATGATAAATATTTTGACATCTGACAAACTGATGGTCATCTGTACATATTTAGGAGGTTCTCTCTGAAGTTTGTCATCTATTTAACGAGTACAGCTTTGTTCATCAAACTGGCCATGACTTTTTCAAACGTTGTTTTTGCAATTCGTCTGGAAATTTACTTTTAGTTCTTTATAAGATTTAAACTATGTTTGTTGATCAAAGAACACAACACTCTGATTCTGTGCTATTTTAGTTTTAAACTCAATTAATGTGTAGCGATTTAGCATTCTGCAGTCAGCTAAATAAATTTAAGTTTTTAGCCTACCCTTGTCATCATTTATCAACGTCTTCTGCAACTGTCATCAATCATTCTCGTCTCGAATTTATTTCTCTGGAACCAACGTGAATTCTTAAAATGGCCGTGTAGATGCAACAGAATCTCCAAATCAACTTCTACAATTTAAGCAGTATAATAGCTACCTGATATTCTACATCATATTCTATCCACACAACCAAAACTCTGATGGAATCCCTTTGGTTAGTGTGCACCAGTGTCCAATTGCAGGACACTATGTGCTATACATGTCTGGCACGATCATTACGTTGGTTTAAATATGACCTTTCGTATCACAATTACACCAACAAAACATGTCGTTGAACACTACATCTTTGTTAATTGTACCTCTGGCACGAAGACACATTCGAGATCAGAAAAAAGAAAATATAATTTTCATTGGTGCTGATAGCGTTTCTATTGCTTTACAGCATCGCCCTCTTCAGGCACGATATACATCGCATTATCAACATCATAACTGGTCTTTTGCGGCTTATAATTCTTCTGGTGCACTCAAAAATGTCAAGCATTCTGTTTTACTAAATAATTATGTTTGTTTTATCTTTCTTATCTATGATAAGACCAATTGCGATATAGACAGAGAGATAAAACTATATTGTATGTAAACCAGATGTAACTAGTCTTGGTATTACTTTGTGTAGAGATATGCTTGTATATTTATGATTGTATACGACATATGTTTTCTGGAAACACAAGCCGTCAGTTTCGAGAAAATATGCAATATTGATTTAAAATCTAGCAAAATATAGCATATAACTGACAAAATCAGCAGGTGCTTTTTTCTTTAAGCTTCTTAATGGCAATGGTTACTTCATCTTTGGTTATGGGATCTATGTAGATGTCAGCTCTTTTTCGGCTGGTAATATATTGGCAGTCTGAGAGGGTTCTATTCTGTTCAGGATGGCTCTAGATATTCTTTCCATCTTTATATTTTCTCTTCTTCTGATGAGATTATCTTTACATCTGTTCTTTTCATAGGCACATCTTGACTGGTCCCATCTGCATTTGTCTTCTACCTACGCCGTGTGACGTAAGTATTCCTCATCTGATATTGTGTTTGACGGAATCAATGGCTTCCTGGAAATCGATGAAACAAGCATATGCGTGTCTGCCCCGTTCGCTTTGCCTTCCTTTCTCTGCAGACAGTGTCAGATTGAGTATAAGTCGTGCTATCATCCTGTATTTACTAGATTATGTTGGGTCTCCTTTCTTAAAACATTATCAATATTCGGAGCGCATTCATTCTGCTGATTTTAACAGTGCTTGATTGCTCGGATTTACCTTAGAGGTACTTCTCTCCAGCTTGGATCATTTCGCCGGTGACTCCAGCAGTTCCGGCACTCTTGTTCTTTTTCAGCCGCTTCGTTGTTGCCTCTGCAAAAACACGCATGACTTTCATTCGCGTCACTCATGGCCTTATTGGACTACGTAATATTTTCCCAAATTCGTCAGTACATTAACCTTGGACTTTTATGAATGAAATAGCAAGCATTATACATGGCTCATCTAGAGAACAGAAAATCCATTCATAGGATCTTAGAATTAAAAATTGTCCTTAACTAAAGGAAGAAATATTATGATAAATATAATATACATGATATGGATATACATAGCACAATGATATAATAAAAAGTTGTATAAAATATTGATGCCTAAATATTAGAAGAAAGGAAAGAAGAAAGAATGAAACACGTCTGAATGAAGGAATGAAGAAACGATGAAATTGGGAAATAACTAACTACGAGTGATGAAAGAGGAAGGTTGGGGGAAAAAATAGAAAGGAGAGGCGAACGATCACTAAATTAAAGAGCGATGAATGAGGGAAGGCAGAAGAAGAGAGAACCATAACCGTTCGTGCCAGTCTTCCTTGATCCTAGCTCTATACTCTTTGCTAGAGATATCGACGTAGGATCTCTGCTCTGACCTCAGTAATATTTTCTGTCAAGCACATGCATTGACATGTTATCATTTCGGTCACAATATATATTTTGCTCAATCGGACATATGTTGAGGGTTGCACATCGCCTTGATGCAGCCGACCAAACAGCTGTCAAAACACGAGTGGTTATTATTCATCGGATATATGTTGGGTCACTGATAACTGATTATCTTTATAAAGGAGTGAATCTCACATATTCAGCTTTTGGGCTCTGAGGAAACTCTTGCAGACAAGTTACATGAATTGCGAAATACTTAAAAATCCAAGTTAAAGAATTTCCATATAATTCATAAGCTGACCAAAGAACATAAAGTCATATCATAATTTTATTGCATCTCCACATAATGTGTAAAGTCATCACACCTTCACCGAGTAACGTAACTATAGACTACTTTCCACATTACCCAACAGCACACTGATTCGAAGCTTGTTAAAAACAGAGTTTAGCCAAGACATGAAAAATGGTTACTAAACACCAAATTTTATTAAATGTTAAAGATAACACAATACTTTTACAAAAAGGTAACAAAAACAGTTCTTTCAGTAAGTTGACATAACATTTGCATGTGATAGACTTCATATCATCACAGTTTACATTTGTGTTTAACTATGTTACAACCAGAAAAGGTAAATTACGTCCATACATAATTTTGAACTTTAATCCTGATAGCTATGATTATAACACGTCTCTTCTGAGTCTTAACACTGAATTCCCATAGAGTCAATATTCTGGACGATTTTCGGTGATTGTGAGATAATGCTAACCACTGGAAGAAAAACCTTCAACATTTTATATATAATCACTGAGAACGACGAAGTTGAATGTTAATATTTAGAAACTCTCAGCGTTGTTTCAAAAATCATATTTAAAACGATGAATGACCTTCATCCTTATGACGTATTCATGGCCGTTTGCCAGTCTGCATTAAAGTTTTCTTGACCAACAAGAATAATTACCTTTAACCTAATAAAACTCTGAATTTTGTCGTACTGTCGCTCCTTAGAACTGTTACTTGCTTTTCGTTTTTCAAGCTCTTTTCATCTTCCTCTATTATGATATTAAAACAAAAAAGCTACTAAACTATTGCTTAATCGGTAAGAGGTGTAAAGGCTTAAGTTTGAATTCTACACAGTACTCTTTGAAATATGCTCATATTTGTTAAGAAATAAATGTAAACTAACTTAAACTACGGCATACTTAAGAATTTAAATATAAAACTTTCTGTTACGACACTAGGTCTTAAACTATGTAACACAAAGGACATGAAACCAAAAATGTAAGTAAAATTTAACTATCAATTTATTTTTCAAAGGTAGAAAGTTAACATTCAAGTCACACTTACAGTATTGTGAATTAAATTTCAAATAATCCTAAATGTCCAATCACAAGTCCAAAAGTATAGAATGCTCCGAATGTATTCCAATAGTCCTGAATGTCCTGCAATTACCAATAGTTTTGAATACCATGATGTACCAATAATCTTAAATGCCCTGATGTACCAATAGTCTTGAATGTGTTCACAATAATCCCAAAATAATGAATTAGTCCATATGTCAATGAGCACTTTGTAAATCCATTGAATATTTTACATAATTAATCACTCTCAAATTATATCTAAGCACATCTGTAATTATTTCATAGACTTTTATTAATACATGAATGAATAATTGGTTTGCCTATCCCCTCTTTATGCATATTTCACTTGACCTACGACGCAATAGCATTCTCTGAAGAGCTAATGGAAAATTATACTAACTCCTAAACAATGTTAGGCCTTGAACTCAGTTTTATTACACATCTTGTTTACTACTTATAGCCATGACAAAAGTCAGGTTTGCAAAAACACGCATGACTTTCATTCGCGTCACTCATGGCCTTATTGGACCACGTAATATTTTCCCAAATTCGTCAGTACATTAACCTTGGACTTTTATGAATGAAATAGTAAGCATTATACATGGCTCATCTAGAGAACAGAAAATCCATTCATAGGATCTTAGAATTAAAAATTGTCCTTAACTAAAGGAAAAAATATTATTATAAATATAATATACATGATATGGATATACATAGCACAATGATATAATAAAAAGTTGTATAAAATATTGATGCCTAAATATTAGAAGAAAGGAAAGAAGAAAGAATGAAACACGTCTGAATGAAGGAATGAAGAAACGATGAAATTGGGAAATAACTAACTACGAGTGATGAAAGAGGAAGGTTGGGGGAAAAAATAGAAAGGAGAGGCGAACGATCACTAAATTAAAGAGCGATGAATGAGGGAAGGCAGAAGAAGAGAGAACCATAACCGTTCGTGCCAGTCTTCCTTGATCCTAGCTCTAGACTCTTTGCTAGAGATATCGACGTAGGATCTCTGCTCTGACCTCAGTAATATTTTCTGTCAAGCACATGCATTGACATGTTATCTTTTCAGTCACAATATATATTTTGCTCAATCGGACATATGTTGACATCGCCTTGATGCAGCCAACCAAACAGCTGTCAAAACACGAGTGGTTATTATTCATCGGATATATGTTGGGTCACTGATAACTGATTATCTTTATAAAGGAGTGAATCTCACATATTCAGGTTTTGGGCTCTGAGGAAACTCTTGCAGACAAGTTACATGAATTGCGAAATACTTAAAAATCCAAGTTAAAGAATTTCCATATAATTCATAAGCTGACCAAAGAACATAAAGTCATATCATAATTTTATTGCATCTCCACATAATGTGTAAAGTCATCACACCTTCACCGAGTAACGTAACTATAGACTACTTTCCACATTACCCAACAGCACACTGATTCGAAGCTTGTTAAAAACAGAGTTTAACCAAGACGTGAAAAATGGTTACTAAACACCAAATTTTATTAAATGTTAAAGATAACACAATACTTTTACAAAAAGGTAACAAAAACAGTTCTTTCAGTAAATTGACATAACATTTACATGTGATAGACTTCATATCATCACAGTTTACATTTGTGTTTAGCTATGTTACAACCAGAAAAGGTAAATTACGTCCATACATAATTTTGAACTTTAATCATGATAGCTATGATTATAACACGTCTCTTCTGAGTCTTAACACTGAATTCCCATCGAGTCAATATTCTGGACGATTTTCGGTGATTGTGAGATAATGCTAACCACTGGAAGAAAAACCTTCAACATTTTATATATAATCACTGAGAACGACGAAGTTGAATGTTAATATTTAGAAACTCTCAGCGTTGTTTCAAAAATCATATTTAAAACGATGAATGACCTTCATCCTTATGACGTATTCATGGCCGTTTGCCAGTCTGCATTAAAGTTTTCTTGACCAACAAGAATAATTACCTTTAACCTAATAAAACTCTGAATTTTGTCGTACTGTCGCTCCTTAGAACTGTTACTTGCTTTTCGTTTTTCAAGCTCTTTTCATCTTCCTCTATTATGATATTAAAACAAAAAAGCTACTAAACTATTGCTTAATCGGTAAGAGGTGTAAAGGCTTATGTTTGAATTCTACACAGTACTCTTTGAAATATGCTCATATTTGTTAAGAAATAAATGTAAACTAACTTAAACTACGGCATACTTAAGAATTTAAATATAAAACTTTCTGTTACGACACTAGGTCTTAAACTATGTAACACAAAGGACATGAAACCAAAAATGCAAGTAAAATTTAACAATCAATTTATTTTTCAAAGGTAGAAAGTTAACATTCAAGTCACACTTACAGTATTGTGAATTAAATTTCAAATAATCCTAAATGTCCAATCACAAGTCCAAAAGTATAGAATGCTCCGAATGTATTCCAATAGTCCTGAATGTCCTGCAATTACCAATAGTTTTGAATACCATGATGTACCAATAATCTTAAATGCCCTGATGTACCAATAGTCATGAATGCCCTGATGTACCAATAGTCTTGAATGTGTTCACAATAATCCCAAAATAATGAATTAGTCCATATGTCAACGAGCACTTTGTAAATCCATTGAATATTTTACATAATTAATTCCTCTCAAATTATATCTAAGCACATCTGTAATTATTTCATAGACTTTTATTAATAGATGAATGAATAATTAGTTTGCCTATCCCCTCTTTATGCGTATTTCACTTGACCTACGACGCAATAGCATTCTCTGAAGAGCTAATGGAAAATTATACTAACTCCTAAACAATGTTAGGCCTTGAACTCAGTTTTATTACACATCTTGTTTACTACTTATAGCCATGACAAAAGTCAGGTTTGCAAAATAAACGTGTCAGGTTGATACAAATGAATATCTGTTATAGACAAGAAAGTGTCTAATCTGTAAGTTTGACTAATGAAATGCACCTGTGGTACGGTCTTTATTTCAGCACAATAAATGAAGCAGATTGACAAACAGTGCATCATTTGAGATGGAGACACTATGTTGGATGAATCTCGAGATTCTACAATAGGCTAAAACGTTTTGAAAAATATTATAGTGTCCTCCTGGTCTAGTAATATTTTAATTTTTATGTTTAATGTTTTCGTACCATTAAAAGAAAAGGGGACACAAAAGTTAGTTTTCTTGTGATGTTTAATTATAATTTCGACATGTCTTGCTGGACTCATGATCGTATAATTTTGAAAGTTAAGCAGGGTTTACCGGTATACCAGTTTACCACCTTTTTTATTTCCGGGGGTATGTACTACGGTGCTTCACTGTACCGGCACTTTGGCAGTTTATGTCAGAACGAAATGTACGGAAATTCTCGAGCAATCCCGTTACAAAGTGAATGATATTAAAATCGCGTATTTGTGTATTCGTTTTTCCTGACAAAAAATGAATCCAAAAATTATTTTTAAAAATTGCTTTAACAGAATAGTTGTATTTGTCAAAATTAATTTCGAATATTATGAAATAATTATATTTATGAAACTTTAACACGTATCTAAAATGCCAACATGGTGGAAGAATGGGATTTTGTGAAAGATTTTGGGACTAAGTTCAACTTGCGGAAATGGTTAGGATTAAAAGAAAATGAAATGATATTTTGAAATTTAATGTACTACCGAATATTAATGTGTTACGTACATGTTATCCTATGTAAGATTTTCAGGACAGCAGTTATTATCTGTCAATATTTTCTCGTTTCTTGAGTCAGTACGTTTTATGTTTACTGACTCTTTCTGATATGCATCTTGCCCCGGGTGCTCGCATCCCACCAAAGTTTTCCCTGCCTATCATATCAAAAGCGTAGCAAAGAAATCGAAGGCTTCCATGTCAGCATAACTGTATTGTTGTGTAGAATATAGTTTTAAGCTTATATTTTAGATAATGAACGTAATGTTTTGACAATGTCTGTGTGTGCCGAATGACTCATTGCTTGGTTACTGTATGTGCATGCCGTCCTTTTGTGCCAAAGTACGTTTTGTTTAGTCAATGTCTGGGTATGCCGAATGATGTATTATTTGGACAATGTATGTGTATGCTGAAGAATGTATTGTTTGGACAATATGTGTATGCCGAATGGCCTTTTGTTTGGACAATATCTGTGTATGCCAAAGTACGTATTGCTCAGACGATATGTATGCCAAAGTTCGTATTGTTTGGTTAAATTCTGTATATGCCGAATGATGTATTGTTTGGACAATGTATGTGTGTTCCGAAGAACGTCTTGTTTGGACAACGTCTGTGTCTGATGAAGGCTTAACAAATTGCGATGAATTGAAGTAGCTTCTATCACGGTTCTGCTGATCATCAAAGAAGAAATCAGCGTCCTTTAAAGGCTTGCAAGTGTTTGGTTATTAGATCGCCTAACATGCCGAAACGTCGATTAATCACGAATTTTATTTTGACGATCCACGGGAATCATAGGAATCATAAATAATGATCACTTCGTCCGATTCGACTCGATAGTTAAATAATGCCGGCGCTACCCTGTGTTAACTTGTGAGACGTGCAAAACAAAGGGTCTCTCCGAACGATTAGCTCTTTCCTGTACGTTCATTCGACAAATTATAAATTAATGTGATTGGTAGTTTAATTTTCCGCCTCTGTTAACTTGCTTCATTCCCAGCACTTATAAGAAGCATGGTGAGGAAAATGTAATCACAAAGGCAATTACGTTTCTGTAGATCAAAAGCACTTGCAGTTTTGATTGTGGTAACCCACTTGATTTAGGTAAAACCAATTTGAGCTGAACCGATGTCGTGTTTTACTATTAGTACATTTAGTTCTGAAGTAAAATGTGTGTGTCTGTGTGTGTGTTATGATAGTTATACCATTGACAACATATTGTTCAAAGCCGTCGATTCCTGTTCTAACTATCTTAAAATTATGATTTGTTTTTAATTCTTTAAATGGAGGATAGTTCAAAACACAGATTTATTTAGGTGAGTACGGTTCTTTTTTGTAAAGGCTATAGACTATTGTACATAATGTGTATCTAATAAAAAAAAGTCATTTCTTTTTATTCCTTAGTAAATTCCATAATACAAGATGGGAATTTCATCAGGCAAAAAAAAGCATTTTGAAAGCATGCTTATGAAATTCTGTAGAAAGATCTTCACAGTTAAGAACTTTACAAATTTAAATTAAAAAACAGGTATATTATTATCATAATAATGCAAACTTGATAGCAAGATCTCGTCGTGTTGTCAGTAACAGCAAATCTGGATCATTAGGTTACGCGAAACTGACAACAAATAAGACGTAATCTATTAATCAATATAGAATTACTATGATAATTATATTTGTATTATACACCTATCAATTTTCAAATAAATTGTTAAAATACCCATGGGTAACTGAAAACAAATGCTTAACATTTCAAGCTTTCTGATACGAACTACATCCTAAGCCATAAACCGGATTTCATGTTTTTGAACAGAGGATATGAATATCAGTTTTATTAACGAAGCGTGTGTTACGACACTCCTTTTCACTACTGTCACTGGTAATAAAACTAGTGCTTCTACGCATGGGTGCGGCAATTCCATATATGCGATCTACGGCTATTGTGCAGTTGTCAACTTTTACATCACGGAATATTTCACCACCTGAAGAACTAGAACAGATTCAATTAGAAACTCGGCTGATAGCGTTTGAACTATTTCTGACGGCACATTCTGAGAGATTCCGACGTAACCTGTCTTGAGAATAACATCGCTTGTTGACAGTTATTTACAGCAGGATTAGCATATTGTTGGTCGTTGATGCTACATATTAGTTAAAGGTAGTGCCACTCGTTTTCATTTGTATGTCAAGTGAGACTACAGCATAGTTATTCACTCTTGTTCAGTTTGACCAGGGAACTGCGAGGAAAAGTAGTTACCAACTTCTTTGAGAGGGATCACTATCGATTTCCTACTTTGGGGTTTTGACATTAAAATTCAGGGGTAGGAATATAATAAATGCTGAGACCGAAAGGCATCACTTACTTAAAATAGACCATACGAATGATAAAATTATAGTCTGTCATTCTATCAAACAGTAATTGCCTGCCGTCTGAAGTACATTTTATCTTGACTGGTTTAACTTATAATGGTGAAAACTGTGCTTTGAAGATCAAAAGTAAATTGGACGAATTGGGATTATTGTTTATGGATGAATCAGTTTAATGATGTGATAAGTTCTAGTCTGATTAAAAAACGGAATATATTACAATTTTATACATAGTATAAGTCCCTACCTGTCCTGTTTAACGCAACGCATATTACTTCTGTTCCAGTAAATCATGTCTTCCAGCTGAGCGAAGCACACATAATTCGTGGGTAGGTTGCCAATGACACATTTACAGCAAAATCTAACGAAACAACAAAGTTGAACTCATGCAAAGGTACATTTAGTTTTGAAAAACACAAACAGAAACTTTGAAGATATAATACGCGTAAAGGCTTAAGCATCATGTGTTAACCGTTAACAATCAATATAATAATCATAAGCAACCATGTACACAGAATAAAGCAATTAATCCACAAATATAATAATCCATTAAAAGTATATAAGGATACTTACATCGTCTTAAACTGTAGCATGCCTTAACACTGTACCTTGCAAAATTGAGAAATATGGAAGAAAAGAATATTGTAAAACAAGAAAAACAAGTACTTTTAACAACTTGGAAGGTTTCTAACATTGCTCCAGATAGGACTGCTTTAGTTTCCGAAAATTCGAGAAAATATGCATACATTAAACATAGTTTCAATCCCTTTGCGTTTGTATATATGACACTAAACGGAAGGTATAAATTTATTTAACTTTCCTCTTTATTTCAAACTTAACACTGAATCCTGACAGTTTGATTTATCTGCCTTTTAAAATGATCTCGTAATAAATTTATGCTAGCGTCAGATCTACATATAGATAATTAGTGCATGGTGTGTACAGAACATTATATAGATAAATCTGTATCAAGTGACCAGCAGGTGAGGTCTCTCCGCAGCTTGATAATATTATTCGAAAGAAAAAATATGCTTCCGTGTATATCTGCGCAGTAATTTAAGAATAAAAATCATACATTTTGTTCACTGGAAATTACTCAACAAAAACAGAAACGGGAATCTATTAAGACGATCTCGGCTATTGGCACTACTGGATTCTCTGTCGAATTGACCAGTAAATCACAAATAACAAAATAGTTCGACGCATTCCTAACTGATTGCTCAATCGTTGTTTCGTAAATAGCAGACGTGAAAAGCAGACATGCATACAGGTATGATCGGCGATTGTATTCACTAATAACTGTCGACAATTTAAAAGAATTAAATTAGAAGTTCTAAGCCTGGAAAATGTGGAGGATTGGGTTATGGTGTGCAGATATTACCGCCTGTAAAAACAAACGATATAACTCGAACGCACAATGACAGACACCCTGAAAGAACATTCCAACTCGGAAGTAACCCAGCCAGACAAGGTCTCCGTATCCAGCTGATAGTCCGGGGCTGGGTTGAAAAGCTGGCCTAACAACGACGAAAAAAAAACGAGTAAACTTAAATTTCATCTCTAATTCGATTTATGGAATGTTCAAACTCTGTAGAGACCGAACACGCTGTGGCTACTTAACAGTAATTGGCACGATACGAATACGACATTCTGGAACTGGCAAAAATGTGCTACACAAACGTTAAAGAAATTAACTAGGGAGAAGTGGTTTGGTGTGGAGAAGTCAAAGAACACGTTAGAATGGTCGGTTTTCCTTTGATCAAGCGAGCCAAAGACAATTGACGTGTTTAAATCTCATGAGCGCTCACACTTTCGCAGCCATTTTCAGCGGATGTGAAGGGTACTAGAATACTAACATTGAGAACGCGTGATGGGTAGATATGAGTACGGTAACCGGAAAGAGCAATGAGAAGGCCTGCTGAATCAAGATATGCTAATCAGCTATACTTGATTCCAACAAAGGAATTACAGACACTGAACGTGAATGGTCCGCAGTCAGAAGCGCAGAATATGATCGACCTAGTGTGGGTGTTTATGCGCTTAAAAACATCAGGACGTAACTGTTATACCTAGAAGCGAACAAGCATTTCTTCAGATCATATCTTAGCTCTCTGCAAGCTGAAGCTAATAGTGAGATGAACACAGAGTCGACAGCCACGTGATACAAAGCTGGACACTGAGGTACTAAACCGGAACTTAATACAAAAAGCATATGTGGAAAATCTGAGGTAGGGCCTTTGTTAGGTGGTGGTTTGGTTATCGTTCTAGAAGATGATCGACCACGGTGTTATTGACTGGATGGAGTAAATAATAAAATATAATAGGAAATTTATAGATGGAATAAACGGAGGCCTGAGCAGAGATTTAGAATGGAACATGTAAAATATCACAATTTAATCAATTACATAACAAAATGAACTTGAACACGACTTTTTAAAGATACACTTCTCATAAATATAATTAACAAGTTTATTAAGAAAAATCCAATTAGCCGTTCTGTTTATACCTATTAGACAAATTTCATAATGAAATCGTGTGAACGATCGAATACAATTGCCCGGAATGCCTACATAATTTGGTTGATTGCCGGTTCTTCCAAATTCAACGTGGGTAAAAGGTTAGAGTATGGTTTTCCTTTTCCTCTTCCCTCTATCCAGCCCCTTTCGGGTTATCAGCCGTAATTTGGTTGTCTCATCTATTTGCCCGCTTTATAGGTGTATTTGTTGAGGTATTTTCCTTGAAGGATACAGATACAGGCGACCTAAATATTTTGTCAGGTTTTCCTTTTGGGATCGAACATTACCCACCTTCTCGTTGCCACAAATATCATCATATCCAGCAGAAACTAAGGCTGATCTGGGTCAGTTCTCAGCCTGACAAATTATAGTGCAGAAGATTAGTATATTTCCCTAACGACTATTCAGCATACTTGGCTAAACTATGCCAAAATCAAGATCTATTAATAAACTAGTACGACCTGCTGTGGACTATAAATCACTTACTAGACTAAATGTTGGCCTGCTCTTAATGTTAACACGTCGATTCTCGGTTTAAAGAATGCACGTCATATTATACAAATGAATTAATGAAATTCACTTCTTGTCTTAACTAAAATATTTGCTAACTAACAATCCTTGTGTGAACATCCTACAACATAGGACTACTCGTTTCTTAGCATACCTGATTAATAATATTTAAAACAAATAAATTCACACAATTATCTCAAGAAGGTTTTAGCAAAAGTAATGCAAGAAATTCCTAGAATACATGATTCCTATAACAATCAAGACAACTAATTGAAAACAAAATTATTGTCGAACTCATACAAAGAAAATTTATGCACGAATTCAAAAGGAATAAATTCAAACAAATAAATATAGACTCATATCTATGAAGACCTTGTATGCAACTGATGCAAGGTGTCGTGTGCTCTTCAAGACTCGCTCGCTATATTGTCTATGTGACATTAAGGTTCCGTGTCCCTCAAACATCCAGACACCCGTCCCTTGGACAATTTTAACGAGAAGGTTTTCTTACTAATCTCGGAGCTTAGAGTTTGCTGCTTGCAGGAGTTAGACTGACTAATTGTTCGAGGGACATGACTTAAAACATTGAATTTCGTCTGGGAAATACACGTCCCTTATTTAGCTTAGCCAGTCAGATTAAATTTATCTAATTGCATTTATTAATACACGCCTATCGAAGTTAGAAGAATTATTTATATGCCCTTATTGCCACCAATATATGATAAACGTTTATGACGCTTAATTAAAATGGCGCAACATTGGCTTAGACCCCAAATTCACCTTGCCTAATTTTTATATCTAACCTTTATCAAAACGGATTCTAATTAAAAATCATGCCGCATGTTAGGGACATGAAACAAAGTAGCTTAGCAATTTAGTACGATACCTATGCCCATTCATCATTTTAATTTACTACGTGTAACACTAACCGCGGAAAGATTCACTCAGTTATGTGTTGCCACTAAATCTTGCAAAATCACACTGATACAGTCTTTGTGGCTACGTGCTCTAGAAACGGTGAAGATCTTGACCAGAAAGTACTTCAGCTAAAGGCAAGTATGCAAGAAGCGATGAAATCATGAGTACCTTTAGGCAAAAATACGTGGATCAGGGTTCACACGTTGTAGAAATGGCAAAAATAAAGAGACAGACGTAACAAAGGGAACAATAATCAAATCAGATGGATGTAGTAAGAACACCATGAAATCTGTTAAGACAAAATGATGCGGATCCAGAGTCAATGTCAGGACATTATACAATACGCTGACAAATACAAATGGAGGGAAGCAAATAAACTATTCGAGAATTTTATAAAAGTGGCAGCCCATGCAATCCGCCATCATAGATAGGAATGGGAAGATTTCGCAAGGTAAGGAGGACACACAAAATCGTTAGATTGAGTTTTGTAGTAATCTGTAAGAAGACAGTGTAAATAGTAATGAAATAGTATCAGACCTTGAACACAGGAAAACCTAAGTTTGTATGAAGAAGAAGAGACAACAACGAAGCGGCTGAAATAGACCAAGAGTACCGGAAATGCGAGAGTCACGGGCGAAATGATCCAAGCTGGAGAGAAGTACCTGTTAGGTAAATACACAATCCGAGCAATCAAGCACTGTTAAAACCAGCAGAATGGATGCGCTCCGAATATTGATAATGTTTTAAGAAAGGAGACCCAACATAATCTAGTAAATACAGGACGATAGCACGACTTATACTCATTCTGACATTGTCTGCAGAGAAAGGAGGGCAAAGCGAACGGGGCAGACACGTATATGTTTATTTCATCGATTTCCAGGAAGCATTTGATTCCATCAAACACAATGTCAGATGAGGAATACTTACATCACACGGCGTTGGTAGAAGACAAATGCAGATGGGTTCAGTCAAGATGTGCCTATAAAAAGAACAGATGTAAAGATAATCTCAACGGAAGAAGAGAAACTATAAAGATGAAACGAACATCTACAGCCATCCTCAACAGAATAGAACCCCCTCAGACTGCCAACATATTACCAGCCGAAAAAGAGCTGACATCTACATGGATCCCATAACCAAGGATGAAGGAACCAATACCATTAAGAAGCTTAAAGGAAAGCACCCGACGAAGATGAAATCTGTGCAAAATGCTGACAGCTAATGAAAGTGGAATACCACAAAACCTACAAAACCTTTGTAAGATGCCACAGAAGATATGGAACACGGAGAAAACACCTGAAAAATGGACGACTGGACTCATCATCAGGATTCCAAAGAAACTAATAACTGGAGGAAGCTCTCTCTCTCTCTCTCTCTCTCTCTCTCTCTCTCTCTCTCTCTCTCTCTCATTCTTCGGGGTACTGAGTAGACCAAGCTACCAACGGCTTCGGTGTCAGGACCGGAGCGAAACAATAATATATCCATTCTCTTTTTCTAGTCATACTTGTCATTGGCTGGTTGATGAAAGGGAAACCAAGGATAGGAATGAAGCAATTAAATGGTCAAAAACGTACTTCTTTTAAGATTTAGACTTTGCAGATAGCGTTGCCCTATTGTCTAGACGCCGTGAAGACTTCCAACAAAAGTGAGACTGGCCAGCAATTCTTTGACAGAAACAATATATAGTATGTACGCTGTATCAATGATATACCACGAGATGTATACATTTTTAATTAAAAGAAAAATAGGCTTGCCGAGTTTCCTTTTAATTAAACATTTATACAACGAGTGGTATATCATTGATACAGCGTGCATACTATACATATATTTTATCATATCGCATACAAATACATATATTTGCCATTTGAACGGAGTTAGATTGACGAGAGGCAACCGTGTATTGACTGAGTGAATGAATTTACATCCCTGCTAAGCGTGTCCGCTACAAAATGTAATTCTGCCTTTTTGTGCATATTCACTGTTATGTATATTTGATTTAATAATGTCTAATTTAATATATATTTATTTCAATTTAATTGTTTGTCAGTTTTTAAAAATGTATTCACTAGAGATGATATTATTTTTCAGAAAATGGTTTGACCTTAACTGTTAGTTTATAAACACCAGGTGTTGCTCTAAATCCTGACCGTGTTTCAAAATTTGTAGCATCCATGTAAACAAGTTCTTTTTTGTTTTAAAATGATTGGTTGATGTCGATGTCAAGATGGGACTACGGGTTTAAGATGTAAACAACTTTTTTAATTTCTTAGAGTAAAATGATTGGTTTTCGTCAGGGCCACACTGGGTAGACGTGATCTTTAACAAGCACCTCGTTTCTATAAGCTTTGAGAAGATGATCATGTGACCCCTTGTTTACGTTTTAGGATACGATATAACCTCTTTTCGGAGAGTTATTCTTCTCAGTAGAAGCTGGGCTGTTAAACTGGAAGTTGTATGTTGTGATGTTTGGAGTTATTCAAATTACTTTGATTCAAAAGGATTAATTCTGTTATTTTTCTGGAAAATACATGTGCTCATGTGAGACTCTTAATCAACGACAATTCTTGTAAGAAATTTATTTTGATTTCCAAAACCAGAGTGATAATTCTTTGTTTTTACAAGGAACTGTAGACTTCATCACTACAGATTGCGGCATACGTCATCGTCTTCCATTTTGGATTCTTCGTCGAGATTCGAACTTGAAACATTTTGTTATTAGGACTTGGATTTGATTATATAAAACCGTAAGTTCATATTTTTCCATTTTTACAGAATGTTTCCATGGAAATAAATTATTGTATTTTTTCAAAGCTTGTTGTTTTCACTCTTTCTTGTGTTACTGTTTATTCGAGCCTAAACACGTGACATAAGATCACAATCACCTTTTCATATTGATAAGTTGATTGTTTTCATTTTTGAGTTTCTATTTTTATTCACAGTGATTAAATCAATATAAGCTACACTTATGATTTATACATTAAAGATGGTTTTAATGAAGAAAGTAGAGCACTAGGCCTACAAACACATAGATTCTTGAATAATGAACGCTCATCAATGCATTGACGTACAGGCGCACGTAAACTAGCATGGAATAGAATCTAAGCGAAACGGCGAGCCAACAAGAGGTAATTTAAATATTTTAATATATTCAAATTCGATATAATTCGTTATTCTGCTTTAATTAACATTACTACCGACCATACATTTCTCTCTTTTTCTCTGTCTCTCTCTCTCCTCTCTCTCTCTCTCATTCTCTCTCTCTCTCTCTCTCTCTCTCTCTCTCTCTCTCTTCCTTTGGTCGGTTTGACTTAACATTTACCATCATTCTTCAAAGGTGCAGAGACGTTGTGGTATTAGACGAGCGAAAATCCTCTATACTCGTCTTTTAGTGGATTTTCGCCATTATCTTGATACAATAGTCAAGGGGGGGGGCGGCCTTTGGATATTTTCATATTTAATTAATAATAACCAAGTTTTAGAACCTTACAATTGGTTTACGAAGAAAGAAAAAAACATCAACAAAGCTTAAAATACATTACATATGTGTAGGGATAACAGGCCAAATTTAAAAATTTCATCTCAGGTTAATAAATATGGTATTTTAAGAAGGTCAAAGCATCGGAAATAACAAATCAGCAAATAAAGTATACCCCTTTTCATGGTTTTTGCTCATAACAAGTGCAAACAACTTATTTTATTACCTGCAACAAAAAAAAGAAATCTCCAAAAGGTGACCATTTGTTTTACAGTGTATACATTGAAAACAAATCCAGTAATGGAAAGAATTTTTGGGGTTAATTAATGAAGCGGTCACTAGAGAATATAACCAAATTGTTCCTGAGGCATAATTTACAAATGTATGTGGTATATAAAAGGACATTTTGGGAAAACGTGCCTCGGCCAATCCCGAATTTGCAGCTTTAATTACTCAGAATTTACAATTATGAGTGTATGTCTTATCCAAAAGCCTTATTATGTGTAAAGCTTGATTTTATTCATGTTTAATTCATGTGAAAGTGAAAAAAAGGGATTTGCAACATCTGCCTCCTTACTTTTCAAAAGAAATCAAAAAGGACAATGTAACAAGAAAATCCAGGTATTTTATTCCTTTTAAATGTCTACGTGTATTAGAATTTGTTTAGACTAAGGTGTCTTATTCTTCAAACAGAAAACAATCACATCTCATCTGTGAAGATACAAATATAAATTTGCATTACTCTTTTTTACTACTACATTAATTTCATATCCAAAGGTATCAATCAGGTTTTATACTATTTTGTAGCAGTAATAATAAAAACAAACTGCTGATTATAGGTAGCGGTAGCAACGATATTTATATTCATTGAGTATATAATTGCTACCGAAGGAGTCTGACATTTTGTCAGTAAAGTAGATTACAATAAACCACCTGAATGTACTATAAATATATTTATATTTATTATACTGATACGGTGATTTCGTGTTGTCACAGATTTTGTTGTACTTTATTGATAAAACGTCAGACTCTGTAGTTGATACTTCTACCATGTGCTCAAGGGAGAGAACTGACACGAAACGAAGATAAGTACCACGATATTCTTGGCATATTCTATAATGAGATACATAAATAAAACCTCTCCCGTGTGAAACCATCCATGATCCACACGTTTTGTGGATTTTTCATGGAAATATTCTTTGAGCCGTATCAAATTCTTA